>SJJU01002678.1:0-28376 GCA_012932125.1 Conopomorpha cramerella | reverse complement strand
AACTGTTCTGAATATTTGATGTTAGTGCCACATTTTACACGATTATTTCTGTTATATAAACTAACTATTTAAATACCAGTAGAGTGATTTTAAAAGAAACAAATCAAATGCGAGTGAACGGGACAATAGATTTCTGTTCTTTAGTGTTATTGCAACAGCTGTAATGCCGAGCGATATCTATGAGAAATCTACACTATGAAAACAGAATAATCTTAAAACGGTCAAAATATTGTCGAATAATAATTCTTGTGGGTGGACGCTTTGCGAATTTAATCCTTGTTATTATATTACCCTCATGTCTCAATAGTTCGATTAATTTGAACAAAAATAACTCTTAATTTGTATAGAACTGGGCCCATTTTAATTTTGCACTGCTTTGTCACCTGCATGACTGGGTGAGTTTGGATATAAACACGGCCAAATGGGGTACATTTTACAATTAAACTGAATGAAATAGTAAACGGAAAAGAAAAAAATTCCATCTAACAGCACAGGTTATAATCTATTGCAACTACAATGCGTGGGCTTAATGCAAAAGTATTATCAACTAGTCACCTCACAACATGGAAGAACATACACACATCGTAAGTGTCTAGGGATCAAGTACATTTTAGAAGATTGCAACCAAGAATATATTTTACAAAAACTGAATTCATCATAATTTATTCAAAATGTGGTGATAAGTCATTGGATACATGTGGTAATAAGGCATGGGGAATTAGGTAGGAGACCAATCCAGAAGATTAGATTTGATTTAAATAAATTAGATTTTTTTAGAGCTAAAAATGTTCTTGGTTCCTAGACACTTGACGTGTGTAGGTGCAGGTCAATATTATTATTAAATTGTACAAAAAAAAACATATTGGTTCAAGCTACAGTTGTTACACATTAAACATAATTCAATATAATAATATGACCTTACAACCCTCAACTGATTGCAAACCTCCACTCACGTTAGGTATAAAACAATAAACGTTATTTACTCAAACATTTTTTTTCCATATACCATTTTACTAAGCCGCGAAGGCGTGCGTCGTACCTACCTTAACTATGAAATGTCAATGACCATATTTGAATACTACACAGTGAATCCTCCATGGAGCGTGATTTATATTTTATCAATTCGGCAAACGTATAGGAATTCCCCAATCGCTCAAACGTACCGAGAGAAATTCTAAAAAGGATACGCTTTTGTATGCAAATATTGAGTATCGGTACAAGTTAGACTTAGATCACTGATTCTGCTATTTCTTTCGGGTCATGATCGGAGGGTATCTATCTCTCTCTATCGCCTAACTTAGTTAAGAGCGGGAGAGCAAGATGTTTCTGCGAGGAATTAGTTGCACGCGAATGGAACTACAGGAAATGTGTTTCGCTCGTTCGTCCGCGAGTCCAAACATCTCGTTTCGTAGACCATTTATAAAATAATAATAACAGTATAAACATTGGCTCACGACTATCCACTCCGCTTCCTAGTGTCTAGATTTATCTGTCGGTCTGAATACGCGTGGAAACTAACTAGCTATATTGCGAACGCCAAACTCGAACGGAGACATAGGTACTATCTTATTAACCGACTTCAAAGAGGAGAAGGGTCTGGATTCGTCTGTATTTTTGTAAACAACAATTCATGAATTTCGAATGAGTTTTACGATTTCTTTTTGTTATCTCATGAGTTTCGACTGGGTGAATCGATTTTGATGATTATTTTTTTATTTGAAAGCTGTAGCTTTCATACCGTGGCATCAATGATAATAACCAACAAAAGTCTTAATATTTTGCTGGTTGAAGTCGGTTCTTTTTTATTTAAAGTGATTTCGCTAAGGTGTTTCATGTTACCCAAAAGGCAAGACGCGTTTTGTAGATGCCTTAATAAGCTTAACTAAATTATAGTTATTCGCCGATATACCTTGATTAAGCACACTTTTAGTCGGAAGGAATAAGAGTCAGTTTCGTTGAAATAAAAAAAAACTGTCCAATGTTTTGATGTTATGTGGCCAATGACTATGTACCCCACCCCATATTGGAAGATTTTAAATTTATAAATGTACACGCGCAATCTTGCTTCATTACCTTATATGGTGAGCTTCGTAATTATTTTAATGAACTTCATTAACCTGGGTCACTCAACTGCATTGGGAATTAAAACTAATCATGATGTTAAAATTATTTATAGGAAAATAAAACACAGCGCGCTTAATATAGTATTTACAGCTCAAGAACGGCGGCGGGACAGTATTGAATTGTATGATCATGGATTTGCTTAGTTTATAGTAGGGTATAGAATAACATAATTAAACGATTACAGATAAATAATTATGCAGCGAATGGTGGCACAAAACCAATTAAATTTAAGACTGACGATTAACTACACTTTAAATAAACTGTTTCTAAAAACTTTGTAGTACGATACGAAATGCTTAAGTACATACTAACAGTCATATCTGCTTACCCACTGTTTGGGATTATCAAAAACGTGTTGAAAAAAATATTCCATTTGTACCTAAGAAATTGTCACTGCCGGTCAATTTTAAAACAAAAAAAATCAACGGCTTTTAACTATACAACGCATAAAAATAATTACAATACAAGCGAAAAACTCCCCTAATCATAATCAATTTAGGTTCTTGTCAATCCGTCAACAGAGTTTAGAATGCAGCTCTATGTATTCTAAATACTTGGCCATTACATTTCCGAGTAAACGAGCCGTAGGTAAATCGTAACACAAAGCCGTCGCCGCCGCCGCTGCCACGCTATCGGCAGCTAGCTAAGTAGGCCCTAAACCAGATCAGGCAAATCTAGCTCAACCGGTGCACTTGGCTGTCACGGGTTCCGCATTGCTCGCCGCGTGCGCACTCTGCCCCACTTAGCTCGACAAACTTCGGCAACCGCCGTCGTACTCAGCACACTATGCCACAACCCCCTCTATCAGATAACTCAGCCGCATGTATACACGCAAAATTGCTAAACAAGCAACGCTATTTTGTCCACTGGCCCAAGTCGAGTGGACTATTTTCAGCACTAGGCACGTTGTAATCGTGAAATTTGGGAGATACGTATCGAAATAGGCCGGCGCATGAGTGATTACATTAATTCGTTTAAAACAAAGCTACTTACTACAACGGCATGAGAAATTTCAAGGTTACATTTTGCGAAACTAACTGAGCACATGACTGAATTATGGAAGCATGAGCAACAACAACAACGATAAAGGAATGTACAAATAAAAAAACATTGAAACAAAATGGCACAATTCAGTGCGCAAGCGCAGCAGCGAAGTGTCTCCCCGACACACGTATCCCGCGCAAAGCTGCATCAATTCACAGTCGAACAACGTCCAGCGTGAAGCTTTATGAGTAAACAATGCGTACGTTCTGCGAAAAACCCACACGACACTCGAAACGTGACAGCCATTTGCCGCGATATTACTGTTCGTCGTCGCGATGACTAAAATTGGCGAACGACAAGTAAACTACGTCACGAGTTGTCCCGTCTACGTGTAAGCGGTCATGTGGGCGGTTGGGCGCGCACAGTGCATCCCTCTTGGCCTCTATGCGGTTTAAATTTTAATTGGCAATCGCAACGTGGGATATCAACACCATTAACCTTTGTGGCACAGTGGTGGTGACGTGAGATTCTATAAATCATTGTATACCGATTTGGTGATACCGGTGCTGGAGGCGCGACATTGTTTTACAATCATTACAGGCTCCTTGAATTGAAGGTGAACACTAGCGTCTCTATTAACTTAGTTAGCATCTCATTCAGGTAAGTTCGCCACGTTGAACTAGATATCCATTAAGTGTTTGTTTTCAAATTCATTATCAAGCCGGGGCTATAAATTTTTCAAAATGACAAGGTATTAAAACATAATCCCCAAAAGTATAATCTGACTTACGTGAATATAATCTAATGAACTTTTAAGATGTTGACGTAGTCATCACAATGTAGGTAGGTCCATCAAATCCTTCAATGACATCACCGTCCGACACACCACCACCACACAAAAAGGTGTGCACGTCACACATAACTCTGCAATGACATAAAACATCGATGTAGAAGTAGGTAGGCATATACACGACAAACCATAATATTGAGTCATCATTGAAAATTTTAAGTGCAAGGTGGATGATGATACAATTGATGTCAGGTACATTATGAGAGAGAATGAATAAGATGTTGTCAGAGATCAAACAGAAGAAAAAAAAATGGTACATTTGCAAGCCCACGTTCTCAAGTTAGGCCGACGACCCGGATGCCCGGCTTGCCACAACACAACATGATGTGCCGTGAACTAAATGCTTGAAATATTATCATTTCCACGCCTCGAGCGAGTTCTTTTTATCATTGGAATACGAATAGTCCGAGCTAGCTGTAACAAAACAACGCTTTACATATACTTTGACAAACAAGAGAGAAGATCGATTTTGAATTGGCTATTAGCGAATAAATTCTATATACAATAAACATGGAATAACTTTATTATGGTAGTGAATTTTTCAAGCTTGCTGCTGAATATTTTGAACATTTTTCTAAACATTATCTATTTTTTACTAAACACTAAATTCCATATTAATAAATCAAGCTGGGTTTAAGAACGCTAGGAGAATTGAAGTAATTTTTATTTTTTTACAAGTTGAATTATTGTCCATATTTTTATACAGTAGATCCATTTCTTCCATAAACACAGAATACAACACAGAAACAATCTCGGCAGATACTCAGTAAATTAAAGTTCCTTCTTATTGAATCTTTATCATGCAGCGTTATAATGGTGCAACCAGCTAAGTATAAACTACGATAACTATTCATAAAGTAAGAAAAGTGCTAGTGCAGCCCGCTAGTGAGGGTCTCAAAAGCTGGTAAAATGTACGCTAAACATGGTGCAAGAAAATTGTCTATCAGTTTTGATGACACTTCTAAAACAACAGTAAGGTTGAGTTGTTTGGTTAATAATTGTGCCCAGTGTCTAATGACATTCATATGAATTTCAACCGTAGACTGTCCGTAGACTAGATTCTTGGCCAACTGTACGTCAACTAAATAGTCAACATTTTCTCTTTTTATGAATACGGCGAAATAAATAATATCAAAAGAGCTGCCCTCGTATTTTCCAATATTTATTTGCAAGGAGCAGCAAAGTTAATCAGTCCAGAACCTTCCCATTCTTACATGAATGCAACATTAGATTCGGTTGAAGAAACCACACATTTTAAAATATCTGTCGAACTGTCAACACAAAATGTCACGGAGAATAAATTATAATGTCTTGTGTTTTTTTTATATTTTGTTTTGTTACGTTCAATAGCCAAGCCACTTTTCCTACAAAGAAATAATAGTATAATCCTACCAACGAACCTACTTATATCAAGCATACAATGAATCATTCATCATAGGTGTACCTCTTTTCAAACTACGAGTAATTCTAGAGAGAACAATTTATGATAAGTGAAAAAAAATCGAATTATTCTCTCAATAGCAGAAAATTCCTTTTTCTCAATAATTTAAATGAACATGTTCTATGTTTAACGACATAAGTACTTCATTCAGATGTACATACATAACTAGAAGTGTAATGATGATGAAGCTGAGACACCTACCGCGATGACAGAGAAGGATTTTCCGTGTTGTAAACAATAATTTGCATATACAGACGCCAAGTAGCTAGTACCGACAAGATATTTTTTTTGCTTTCCACGTTCAAGATAATTACGGAATACTAATGCAGTTTTTGCAGGTGATGCGAATACATCAATCAGGTCAAATGATTATGTAATGGGTAAGTACACGGTTTCAAGGTAAGTCACTTTTTTACTATGCCTTTTCTTCAACAGTCTAATTTACTGTTTGACGCGAACTTTATGCTATAAACAACTTCATATAGTGATATAAATAGACATAGTATGTAGATTGTAACGAATAACATACACCCAGTGTTTGACAGGATAAAAACTTAAAAAAAAAATCAATCCATTTGTTATTAGTATTGCGACAATTCTGGTGTATTTTCGTCACATCTCGTTTTGAGAGAGAACGCTGAGAACTCTTGGTGCCACCTTCATTGAAGGACATCTCCAAAGTTGACCACTTTCCTGAGAGGAGCGTCTGTGGTCCAGTTGGTCGGACACTTGACTTGTAAACGGGAGGTCCCGGGTTCGAGTCCGGCTACTGGACGTGTACCAATGGGACTCTTTTTCAGAGCCGATGTACGCAACGCAACGCTCGTACGGTGAAGGACAACATCGTGATGAAACCCGCACACCACATGGTGTGTGAACCCTATAACGGCGATGGGCTCACCCCCTGTCACGTCGGGTTAAATACGCTTGGTGAACCGTGGGTACTTGGTTTAGCAAGTGCCTCTGCCTACCCCTCTTTGGGATTAAAGGCGTGAAGTGTATTTATTTTCTATTTTATTTTTCCTGAGAGGCCTTCCCATCACCACACTTTTTCTATAAAACTAAAATTCACTTGTGTTACTGCATCATTTAAAGCCTATAATATTACAATCTTCACTTTAAATGTAACAAGTTCACGGCTACACAATACTGCAAATTTACAGCAGTTTCAGGTTCTACAACATAATATCCTGTACTATATGGTCGTAATATTAAAACAAGACAGTTTTATACTAAAAAATGGGTACTTGGGCACTCAAGGTCAAATAAGATCGTCGTCGCTGTCGAGGTAACGTCAAAATACTAGCAAATTATCATTTCAATGCGACACATTTCTGGGAAGACCACGAAAATAGGAGCTTTAATATTGTACAATTCCAGCAACTGTAGACAGTTTTATCGTAACCAGTCCGCGTTGCCGTCGCCGTGCCACACACAGGTAGGTATCCTCTATAAATATTTAAAATATGGAGTGCAGATTTGTATGATTAGCGTGTATGAGTCACGGTGCATAAGTGGTGCCCACTATATTGGGAAGTGGCCGTCACCGATCCACCCACCTCCGCAATACACAATAGGTGTAATTTAGCCATTCAAGAACCGCACTTGTATAAATAAGTGCCTTAATAAAGCCGCCGCGTGAGCATGACTGTGATCCATTTTGTTATGATCTGGCTGAGATCCAGATTATTAATGACCTGTCATTCATTCTAATGGTCATTTTCTTTGAAATATCGTAACTGACGTAAATGTTATTAATAAAACCGTAGTCATGATATTATTTAGTCGCAATATAACGCCATGGCAGTGGTCACTCAATGGATTTATTGATGGGACCATTTTAAATTATACGTAGTAGAAGAAAAAGCTGACTAAATGACAGACTACAGAACAAACTATGGAAGTTAGAAGTAAACACCACAGCACACACTTTTTATAACGCAAAAGTTTGAAAGTCAACGCTAAGAGAAAATTATATTATTTTACTGTTTCATCATTAAAATCTTGGTATTCTATAATGAATGCATAATGAGATTGTATGTAAAATATCATAAACGTTCGTTCAACAGTTTAAAAGGAAATTAAAAACAAAACTACTGATATTGGAGTGAAAGTAAGAAAGTGTACTAAATAAAGGATAGCAATAATTTAACTAAGACTTACACATCTCGTTTGAACATATTCATTAGACACCTATTTAACCATAGCGGCAATAAGTCACGTGTCAATGACTGAGGCCAACAACCGTCTCATATATGAACATTAACATTTGACTTCAGCCTTTCTAATTGCACTGGTAAACTTTCTAAGTGATCAGACACGTGTGTGCCACAGGGTACGATTCTAGGACCGATTAGGTTTAAAATATGAACAAGTATTTTTTGTTGTTACATCTGGACCAAATAGTTTTAAATCTTGTTTAGTCGTTGCTGAAGTAAGTAAAGATTGCTTACGTAGATTTCTCACAACCATATTTTGATATTCATACCATGTCTATACTGAGTGTAAAAAGAACCCAAGCAATAGTCTTAGAAACGTTGTTTGGGCTCGTCAATATAAACAACTTTTACTATGGCGATAATGTTGGCAAATGAAAAAAAAATTTTTCGTCTCCATAAAATATATTTAATGTTTCTAAGACCATTGCTCGGGGTCCTTTTACACGCAGTAGATTCAGTCGGTTTTTATTAGCAACACGTTAATTATACAAGAAATGCCTTAGGTTCGAACGTTTTAATTACAGTTCATTATGTCAGTAATGAAGAAACGCAGTTTTGTTCAAACGCGACCTTGTCATATGAGCACAATAATGATTAACTAATCAAATTTAATCAGCCCACTCCATGAAGCGTGGAACGCAATTATTAAGAGATTGATCTAAGATATTGTATGCATCTAGGTAACTGTAGTATATCTATGGAGCTTTACTCTTGGAAATAATAGAGACACTTGACCTTTTGTATTGACTTTGACATGTCCTGGCAGTTATACCTGAGTAGGCACTACTTTAGAATAGCAAAAATATGTAGGTAGAAGTTAGATTTTAAGTAGTGCGAAGGTCATGATAACAATATGGCCTGGTTGTGGTAAGAATTTCTGGAATTGAAGGTCAAATAAAATTACCTGATAGTAATCTAAATGTCTACTATTTTACTAACTGTAATTCAGCATTTGATTATAAAACAAAATCAACCAATCAATAATAACAAATTAATATACTGCCTAGAGTAACAGATCCTTGATTCAAGTTCTCATTTGATTGTTGTTAAGACAATAAGAATGATAAGCTCTATCTCAAACGCAAAAATCACTTATGTCCATATTAATAAGACTCTTAACAGTGATTGAGCTCTTATGCTCTGATTTTGACAGCTGTCCCATATAAATGTAACGTTTATTGATCTTATCGTTAATTAATGTAATGAATATCACATTCATAAAATGAGAACAACGTTACTGCAATGCTTGTGAAGGTCTCAAGAGCCTGTCAAATGTACGCACAATATCGACAAACTAGTTATAAAGTTGATACGACAAATAGGTACTTAATCCTGAAAATGATCGCCAACAGAGTAGATGTACAATACACAAGGCATTGTGTGAGACTTAGAATAGTACATTTTTATGTCTCAGAACAATAACACAAACCTGTTAATTTATAAATATTATTGTCTCAACTTTTGTTTTTAACACGGTAACTATCCAAAACTGTAACTTCAGGCCATGGATGTTATCTAATAGGTTATCAGTTTCCATAACCAAATGCATATGGAATCACTGCACCTTATAAAATAATAAAGACCTGATCGTTAGCCTAAGAAGTTTCGTTATGATCACAATATTTCGGAACGACTTTTTTGGTACAAAAAATACACTTCACGCCTTTTTATCTCAAAGTGGTGTAGGAATAGACACTTGCTACACAAACGCCCACAGTTCACCAAGCGTATTCAACCTGACTTGACAGGGGATGAGCCTATCACCGTTATTGGGTCCACACACCTTGTGGTGTTCGGGATTCATCACCATGTTTACTTTCAACGTTTTATAGCATACCAGCGATGAAAGCGATGTAATCAGTATTACGGAACGCAACAAGAGTAGTGCCCCATGTGCATTTATACCTACATACGCCCGTCATCACGATCTCGTCAACTAAACGAGCCATTCAGTCTGAACAAAGACATTGTTGTGCTCAATGCAGGAACTATTCGTTGCAATTTATTTGCCGTGAAACTAAACAACGTGGACGCCTAATTAAGAAAGATGCTACTGCCTGTGTTCATAGATGACGTAAATAGATAAACCTCTCACGAGTTGCGAATCGTGATCTCTCAACTGATCTGTTGATGAATCTTTGTCAGGTGTGTGTTGATAAAAAAAAATAACACTATTACAATGCATATTTTGAATACCTATATTTTTACCCAGGATGAATTAAATATAAATGAAATATTATGTTGCCGTGTGCTGACCGCGAATAGAATACATGTGTCACTATCCCAGCCCAACTTATCCCGCCTTGGGAGTCGCAGGAGGCCACCGAGGGAACCCTCCGAAAACGGGCAGCAGTGCTCTCTGTGAGTTAAACCACAACACTACTGAGGTCGCCAACCCGCTTGTCAAGCGTGGCATTTCCTCCCAATTGATCGTGAAAATCATTGAGGGAGGACCTCGTCCAGCAGTGGACGTCATGTGGCTGATAGTGATTATGAAATTAAATATTGAATGATATAGGTAAAGTCTATAGAAGAATATGGCGCGTTGTAAGGAACAACGCTGCAAAGTATCGTCATAATTCTCGAGTGGAGACCGCGTCTCGGCAAACGGAGTGTAGGATCTCTGCCCTCAGGCAAAGGTAGACTGATGATATACGCAAGATGGCTGGCAGAAGCTGGATGCGAGGAGCCGAAAACAGATCACATCCACACAATTCACAATTGGAGAGGCCTATGTCCAGTAGTCGACAAATATGGGCTGATGATAATGATGAATTCGTTCAGTACTTTTAGCGTAAAGAGCAGGGAGCGAATGGGTAATTAGTAGATTAAAATTACTATTCCAGTAGGTTACAGTAGCTACTACAAACAGCGTGGGTAATTGTGGTTGAAAAGAAGATGTAGTAAAGAGGCTGGAGAATGGAGTGTATCGGTGCTTTAGTATTGTGGAAAGAATTAACGAAAGAAGATTGGTTCAATAGTCGAGACAAGTGCACAAGTCATGTCGGTATTTACACCTCACCGAAAATTTACCGACCAAAATTTGGTGGACGTCTTAAACAAAGGGGTTGTGCGAAAACTACTAAACTCCGAACCGTGCCTGTATGAAATTATGTATAAGTATGCATATATGTATGCATGTCCAGGAATGGACAAGTAAGGGCTGATGATGATAATGCATAAGAGAAGAGTAGTATCTCAGGACCGCAGCAAGTAGTACCTCCATCTTTTGACCCATTTCTCTGCCTACCCCTCTGGAAGACAGTCGTGAAGCTATATATGTTGCATCAGTAAGCAGCTACAAATAACCAACATCAATTAGCAATTCTTCCGTCACACAACAAGCACTTACTGTAGGCACATTTTAGTATTCAATCACAAGAGATCAGTTGGCAGCGAATTGTCTGGAAGCGTCGGCGATTCCGTCTTCATTACACTTAAATGCATATAATTTACTAGAGAAAAACCGCAGTATGTTGGTTTGTACATTATTATATGACACACTATAGATCACGAACAAGGACATTGAGGTACAGGATATAAATCCGTCGTGGTCAAGTGGTTGCTTAACTCGACATGCAATCGGAAGGTTGTGGGTTTGCGTTGTTTTTTCTTTGTTAGGAGTATAACTACATTGCGCGTAGTGTGTTGCAGTCAATGGGTAAGTTTGATTAATTTTCTTCCCTAGTTCTGTTACGAATGTAGTTTTAGATGTATGAGATGCTTGAAGTTTGTTGAACGGAATTTACAATGTATCTGCTGCTTTCATGGCTAAGAATCCCATCTAATTAATATCTATGTCTTGTCTCATGACGAAAATGTAAGAAGATTTAAGTATCATAAGCCAGTGATTGATTTTATCAAACTCGTTGACCGCTGTTCGATCCACGGAGAAGGAGACAGAGGACAAGAAATAATATCCGATTACTAGTAGATTGACCAACTAGAATACTTCAGCGTGCTATTAAATCCACTGGTTCAAGGAGGCAGTGGATAGCTGTGGACAAAGGGAAGGTTTTGTCTATTGCACACGTCAAGGACATGCTAATTGATAATATAGGACAAAACACGAATGCCCCTATATTGTCCTCAAGAACCTCGCACATCTCTACTCAAGTAACAATTGTCCCGCTTTAATCATGTCGGTGTAAAAGTGACAAACTGTGATTATACAATAGAATTGATTACCTAACAACAATAATATGTTTATGAGTTAAAAGCTTTCGTGAGTTCATAGTTTCTAAACTTGGACTTTTATTACCTCGAGCAGGTATATTTTCAAAAAGCTTACCTATTTGGTGTGTTGATGTAATTATGTTTAATACCCATTAAAATATTTGAGGATTACGAAAATTTTACGGCTTATTTTTCCGTGTGCAGTAAATACCTAATGGTTTATACAACAGTGTTATTATATCATAAGTTATTCGTATATTTTTTCCTTGTGAGCTTTTAAGTGCTTCGCTTGAATAACAAGCCAATAATTCTACGCCTTTTCCAGTTCGCCGCAAAACGAGAACAACACCCAAACAACCCTTTTAGTTTTCTGTATATTTTCCTCTAAATACACTTATGTAAAATACTAACGTAAGTTATAATCCCTTATTTAATATTCAAGCTATTGAATTTTAAACCTCAATTTTAGGCAGAAAGGTCAGACTGAAAGTTGCTTTATAAGGGAGATACGAAGTTGTAGAGCTTATTATTATTTTTGCTGTGTACGTTGCGAGGTTTTGTTTTATCTATTTATGTACTTAAAAGTGTTTTTTTAAATACAACAACTGGCATTATCCCAACAGATCCAGCAGTGCAACTAAAAGTGATAGAATTAAATACTAATGGCCTAATGGCCTATCAAATTAGTATGCATTAGCAGAAAGCAGTGATTCTCAACACATGTCGGATCGCTAGAAAATTTTTAAGTCAAGAATAATCCAATGTACTTGGCTACGGCCCGTACACTACTTACACGGACTAATTAAATCTTAAAAAGAAGACAAAAAGCTAAAACAAAAATAATAAATAACAAAATAGCCATAGTACAGGGTCCTAGTTTAGTGCCAAATGACGGTGTGAGAAAATTCCCGAGAAATTTTTGTTTAACTTTGTCTACATTACAAATTCACGACTTTGGACATCCTCAGCCCATACTTTTCCACTGGTAGACATAGGCCTCTCCAATTTCACGCCACTGTGATCTGTTTTCGGCTTCTCGCATCCAGCTTCTGTCAGCCATCTTGCGCATATCAGTCCACTTCCTTGAGTTTGGTCAGTTTCATTAAAATCCGTAGGCATTTTCGCTTGAAAGAGTAACAAACATCGATCCACTAAAACAGTCACTCTCATTTATAATATTAGTGGGACACCAAAAAAAAAATCTCTGAAATCATCACCAGCTGCTGCAAATAACCTGTTGTTAAATACATCGAAAGTTTCGTAACAAACACGTCTCAATAATAGCACTACACCATTGAGGTTTTAATACTCCCCATGTGAACTCCCTTTTGAAACGAGATCTCCAAAAATGATACCTGCTTGCACTTAAGATGAAAAAGATAGCATAACCAATTTTAGTGAGAGCCTTCGCGAGGCAAAACTCTTCGGGGAAAGTGGTACACGCGATTTGGTCGTGTAACTTTCAACATGTCCGTGTTGCGCTACCGAAAGTTTTTTTTTTTTATTTACAAGGCACATTTGGGGTCACGGAAACCAGTATGCGCCGTGTTATGTAACGTAATTGACTCCATTGTAACAGTGACCTAACATGACAACACTATTTGGATCGTAATGCTGCTATGGCTTATCGGTTGCGTGGAAAGATACTAGTTTTTGTTCACGTTCGTTGAGATTCTTCAGCTACTAAACCTGATTTTGGAAGCAATATGACATACAATGAAGTCATTTCTCTTGTAATGTACCCTATGTATTGAAATTTACATTTTGCTATTATGAAACATAATTCGTTGATGATTTACTTTAAGATTTTCCGTAATTACGAAATATTTATAGATTCCTTCCCGCACAGGATAGCGTTTTGATAACTAACTGGTTAACAATAAAACATAATGCCATCGTGATGTTAGTGGAATGTTTTTTTCTAAATACTAACCCCCTTACAAATAAACGCGTTATCATTTATACAACGGTTATTATAGGTCTACAAGAACTGGTTATTCCGTATTTGACATATAAATGACAAATTAAGTTGAGCTTTATGCATCTTCGAAATAGCAATTCCGCCATTATTAGTAAGACCCTAACGGTGTTATTCAGAGACGTTGCACTAACCCCGGGCCAGAGTTAGCCAACAATTAAGACTGCGGGCTAGTACTGGCATACGGAAAAGTATATTCAGAGTGACAGTCTAGGGATAACCCACAGGTTAAGGTAGGTTTAAGGTACGATAAACCGAGGGGTGCCTAGTTTATCGGTGAGCTAGCTAGCAAACGTCACGAAATGTCAACGTCAAGTTGTCAACAGTTGTCAAATAAACTGACGTGTAAACCTAAAGTACAGGCTACCAAACCCAGCCATGGCCCCTTGGTTTAGCAATACGTCTCTGAATAACACTATTAGTGTTTGACCTATCAACTACCTTCCCTGATGTTCAGGTGCGATGTGGTCTACTATTTATTAGGTACCTATGCATACTGTAGCGGCATAACTTATCTCCACCCAAGCCTGATTCAATCCAATCTAAGGCAAGAGCTATCAAAGCACTAAATCACAAAATTATTTACGTACAAAACTGCCGTTTCCTCAAAACCGGCTTGCAATAGGATCTAGAACAAACATGTAAGTAAATAAATTTTCCTATCCACAACGTATGTTTACAGTACTAATGGCATCTAGATGTTTCGCCACTCCCAAAGCAAGGTACCTACCGACATTTCGAAGGAGGTACAAGCTTACCTTCCACGTGTCTTTGTCCCTTACCTACTTATAAACATGTATGTATCTACATTTTGTATAGTAGTCTACATATTACTAGTAAAAACCGGTCGACTTCAAGACCTAGGGAGGTTTTCTGGGCATTTGTGTTTTGTTATTTGAGATAGATGGCGCTAGCTCAGTTGCATCATTAAGTTTTTTAATAGTTGGACTGAATTGAACCAATCAGGATACTAAGAATGAAAAATCTAGTGACGAATATGGATACAACAGAAAGTCGGATTGACCTAGTCGCAAAAGTATAATTTTGAATATTTCCCAAAAATCTGGACTTGTAAGGAGCGTATAATATTTTCATCTCTTGCTCTTTCACTCCTAAATGCATCATGCTTGTCTTGCTTAATTCCAAACTTCTGTTTTGAATTGTAAGTCTAGTTTGTGTTTGTTCTGAGCTCGTATAGGGCTCATGCAACAGCGAGGCAGTGAACTGCGCTTGCAACTGTATCCTGCAGTTCTAAATTATAATTCGTCAGACTGACATTTCGTCGTGTGGTCAAAGCTCGCCTACTGGCCACTGTAGCCTGAGCTCTGTATTTAAGTAAGTTCAGTACAAATGCTGTGTCAATGCATTGTATGAAGTCGTGACCAGAGATCCTTTGTCCGTTGTTGGAGCATTGTCTAATTATCAGTCTCGATCTACGGCCGGGCGTTGGTCTCTGTGCCTGGAATTCGGTAGGTATATAGAGCGATACTGAGGGTGATACTGCACATTTGTTTTGAAACTACTGAGAAATAAGTAAGGGATTGGGAAACTGTTAGTTTTTTTTTGTCTCTAATTCTAAGTCATTGCATAACCAGCATCATGCATTCTTTGATGTCATGCTACAATTATTTATGGGTTTTAATGTAAAAATGTATTCTTATTACTATTATTTTTATTGTATTTTTTGGTTTTGTTATCTTAATGTGTGTGTGTTGTATTTGTTTATCGAAAATAAAGTTATGTCTATGTCATAACGCGTTCAGGATAATAATTCCTTCAAATCCGTGGACATTTTGGTCATGGACGGTCAGCTTTTAGGTTTAAGTGGGTAGGTATACGGTGAAGTCACGGCATGTAAGTAGAAGTACATGGAACACGCTGCTTAGAGTTATAAGACAGGAAGAAGTCTAACGAATAAACCAAGTGTGCTCCATCGTAGACCTCATCGCTGCTTAACATCAAGCAGGATGGTAGTCAAACGATTGTTCAATGCGTTTAAAAAAACATCCAGAAACAATTGAGGCAAACAAGTGCGACAGATGTTAAACGCATATATACTACTGCTATTTCGTTTATATCGCTATCGAGGAAGCAGAGTAGCGCCCCAGCTGGCGTGTGCCACGGGTCACGACACGCTAGTAGCATAGCCTTGGATGCGGAGATAGTAGCTTTTTGCCACTCCGCTTTTAGAACGGCTCCAGACTACCACCAGCTTTGGAGGCAGACCCGGTGCGATATTGCAGCGATAACACAAAATGCCCACACACACACATGTTCCACTGCTAGTTTTGTGTAGAAGTACCTATTTTTAGACTGGTCTCGAATATTCTGTATAATAAGTTGCAAGTTTTAAGTTGAAATTTTATCATATCCTGATTTATGAACGAAAACCGTTACGTATACTGACGAATAAGTTAAACTTGATTGTTGTAACTTTCTTTCGTTTGGAATATTTACAAGGATGTAAAAGCTCGTTACATATACTTTTTTATGCTAAAGTGGCAATAATTTTGTACATAACTGTTCCTTTTAATAATTCACCAGAAAGAATGCATAATGGAGTAAATAATTCCCTATCTCTCATTAAAAATAAGCAGTTAGTGTCAATTCTCTGACCTATACTAAGATTACAGGATGCTGCAAGATCATCTACCATCTCCAACTTAACAAGGCAGAAACGAATAGAGAGAATAGCCCAACAGTAGAGACTTCATTTAAACTAAATCAATGTCCCTATTCATTGATGCTTGCCGGCGGTAGACGAAATTCCAGCTTCATTTCAACACAATAGCATAACTTGCATTCGATAGGAATTAATTTATGAAATGATAATGTCTATACGCCGAGGAATGTCGGGCATCCAATACACCACAATATTCATAGAAACCAGTTTTAACTGGTCCTAAATATTATGAATATTTCGAGGCGTCGAATCACGATTCAAAGTGTATAATATGCATTGTCCAGCACCACGAGGACATTGCACGTATGTTGTCAAGAGGATTTGAGCTTTCGTTGCGATGTATTTCCTAGAGATGGAAGGCTCAGAGTGGTGTGTGACAAGTGATTGCTGTCTAGGCGACGTGTAACGCCCCTTACGTCAGATGCAATGATAAATGCTGAACACTTGTTGTGGTGTCAACGTGTGAATTGAACTGGGAAAGGTCTCCGATTTCACGCCCGTCATTGTGTTTCAATACAATTACATTTCAAGGTACGAAACAATTGTTTATATTATAATTCTTGTCTGAAAAGTACCTCCTCGAAACTGGAGATCATGTATGAAGTGACGTGTGATTGTGGATGAAGCGAATGGGGTATGACAGGACCGTGACAAATGGAGTGGATCTGTAATCTCTGCCTGGGAGACAGGCGTGAAGTGTATACGTACTGCGTGTAAAAGGACCCCGAACAATGGTCTTAGAAATATTGTATTTCCCTGCATTGTCGCCATAGTCAAAGTTGTTCATATTTACGAGCCCAACAACGTTTTTAAGACCATTGCTCGGGTTCTTTTAACATTCTGTATTTAATTGTTTGATATCACTAAAGAAATTACATAATGAAACATGCAAAAAAAAATATTGCAATAAAGAAGAAATAACCATGTTCTAGTGAAATGAACTACAAAAAATACAGCCTAATTTAAAACTTCTTAGAATGAGCAAGTGTGAAATTTAATTAAATATGGACACCACCTATTGCAAATTTTGAATTTTATTTAAAAAAAAAACCGGCTATAATTTGTCCGCACTATCGGGAATAAGTGCGTAAGTTTTGATATGTATCTTCGAAAGAGAACTAACTCCAGATTTCAGTGGCGTGCACAGGCTTTTACGACAAGGTAGGCAGTAATCCCCAAGGATTGACACCTACGTATAAGTAACTTGTCTTTACAAAACATAGACACCTACCTACTCACCTACAAAACGGAAGTCCTCCGTTAGCCTATGTCGTAAGTACAACAAAAAAGGATCTAGCAATAACTCCATTACTAGGTCGGGTAACCAAAATACTAAGGTAGGCAGTGCCTTTTTGCCTGTATGGTGTGCACGCCACTGACAGATTTAAGTTGATATTAATTTATATATGTACATCTAGTAAGCGCTCCGCAACTTCCTCCGCGTTTGTCTGTTTATCACTTACTCTATTGTCTTAGAGGCGACTATTGTGTGACAACTGATCACACACCTTCGTCAACCTTACATGTCAAATAAACTAAATATCCAGTGAAAAAAAAAAACATATTTCCAACGCTAACGAAACGGGTTATTAACGGTCGAATCGCGGAGGCTTTCATTAAGTACATACACACATATACGTAAGTTTTCCGCACCGCAAACCGCATTATACGATAGTGAAGTTGTAAATTACACCAAAAAAAAAAACTCTGAGCCATCAATCCAAAGAAACATCGGGCAGCGCGTGTCTTGTCATTGCCTATTTCTAACTTCACACCATATCATTTGTAACATACAATTAAATACGAATTAATAGATCTGACCGAGCCATTTGTTCACTAAACCATAACAATTTTAGATAGGTGCCGTTGTTATTGAGAGAGGTGAAGAGTGTGTGGTGGGTATGTATGTTGCAAATCAAATAATTGTTACAAAGAAAAAACTGCACAAGAGTGACGCCGGGCGAAAAAAACCTTGATTTTCCACACGTTGCGAAAGTCGAACGAATGCTTGCGTTACATTTTTAATCAGATACAAATTAGCAAAATTCTCATGTTGCCTATAATGTACCCAAATAATTAGCGAGCATAACGTACTTCGTTAAGTGTAGAATTTTTAAAATTATAATTTGATATGGACAAGACTACTAACCCACGGGGCATTAGTCACTAATATAATAAAGTTATTATTATTATTTATCTACACCTTATCGAAATACGTTATGCTAGTTAATTATTAACTAATGCACATGTGATGTTGTCTATAACAAAATATAAAAGTAATCATCACATCATCAGCCACAAAACGTCCACTGCTGGACGTGGGCCTCCCTCAATGATTTTCATGATCATTTGGATATACCTATATATCCATCAACTTTCGTGATACTAAAGTAAAGCAAGCTTTTAATAAAGTGTGTTTCATAACAATTAAAAGTATTCATAAATAAGACATAACTTCGAGTAACGAAGTTCGCGCGGGACAACTAGTCTACCTACCATAAACACGAAACGCTTTAAAGAAACTATGCCGTTCCGCAAATCCATCACCGTTCCACCGACATTGCCGTGAAAGTGAAAAAAAAACCGGCAAAATTACTGTTGACAATGAAAAGCCAATGTCAAGCGCCGACAATTCAAACCGCCTTCGGAATTCAAATAAAGCGTAGAGAGTAACTTTTACACACAGGAATAGAATCGTACGAAAGAACAATGACAATGTATTAATTATTGCACTTCGATAGTCTGTGACCGATTTATTCTGACCTTACAGACTATAAAACTGTTTTGATGAAGAAGAATAAGCTTGAGGCATGATAAACGTCACAGTCATGTAGCGTATTATACCCATGGCTTACGACCAACTTGTCGTAAGTGACATTTGAGTAATTTTTACAGGAGTGAGGTTTAGAGTTTAAAAAAAGCGTAAAAACATAACTAATGCACCTTTCATTTCAAATTATTGATATTCAAAATGTATGTATGATATTCATGACATATCTATGTTTTGAGCTAAAAACACATAATCTCTACCGCGTAAGCGACATCAAAGTACGTCATACAGCTATGAAACCTAGACCAATCGACACAAAAGAAAATGCGATTCAAACTGCATACTCGACTCATTTTCGACAAAAATGTCGCTTAGGTCTTTTTAGCTGGAAGCCATCGATATGTATACATTGTGTTAGGAAATAATGATCGGCATCCGTCGCCGTTGATGGGTCTCTCTTCATTCCGAGTGGGAAAGTGAAATGTTACCAAGAGTGTGTGTTGCGGTAGGTAGCACAGTCGGTGAAAACTGCACGTTTCCTCGTCAAGATACCTCGCTGTGCCGACAGCCTAATTAATGTGAAGAATAGCTATTTAAAACAACCCGTGCTGGTCTCAGATGAAGAATGAATGAAACCACATTTCTTCCATTGCTTGACGAGTGCAAAAGGCGACTTAAATGAAAAGATACTTTTAGCGGATTTTCTAGTCGCTTCTCATCATAATAGTTGACTATACCCTAATTACAAAGCTCAAACTTCAATGAGGAGTTTTCTAAAAAAAAAACCATCTGTCAAAGATAGTGGAAAATGAAAGAGATGCAAGTACTTTATTATATGATTAGTTCGTCTTCCGACTTGCTCTTTTATAGTTTTTTTTTACAAGAAAACTTCCTTACAATGTGAAAACGCCCAAAAAATATCAAATGACAAAATGGGTCACTAATGTGACATTAAAGAAATTCTGATGTGTTATTCATTAATGACAATACGGTTGGTGGATTTTTGGTTTGAAAATTAATCCAGTATTCCTAATGAATTTAAGAAACACGTCATACATTTCAAAGAACGGGCCTAATTTTAAAGAATTAAAATTTTAACATTTCGACAAAATTATTTTTCAGCATATGTTTAAAATGTTTCTTAAAACACACTGTCCGGGAATTGCGGATTTTCCCATTGGCAAATTTGTATAAAATTGACCGCGACGAATTAATAATTAAAACAAAATACGGACATTTTTTTCCTTTCGATCACGGAAGTGGTAAGAAATATTTTGCATCGATTGAGGATAAAATATCGCTCTCTTGTAGTAAATAACATATTAATATTACAGAAATTAGATTATTTATTGCAATTGAACAAGCTCTGAAATTCCTGGACTAATTTTATATAATATTTCACCATTTATTTCAAAAGTTTACCCATATATTTAATTAGGCGTTCTTACTAGAACTCAAATGGACGGACTTCAACAATTCTTTCAAAATTCGAATTCTTCACTATCCCTGAATAACTGTGTACGACAGAGCTAGTTCTATTATCAGCCACAAGACGTCTACTGCTGGACAAGGGCTTCCCCCAATGATTTCCATGATCCTTTGGGGAGAAATGTCAATAATCGCTACGCCAGGGTTGGTGATTAGTGACGGCTAGTCCTATGTATAAATAAACCAATAGCAAATTAAAAATTAATAGACCCGCTTTACGGCTAACTGTTGCTATTGTAATCTACTATCCAAGTGAACATAACGCTGTATTAGCTAGAAGTAATTATCGAGTTCTAAAAGATGTCAGTTTCTTGACTGTTCTTCAGGTCTACGTATATTTCTGGGGACTTCACAGCGTGCTAACTTTGATACCTGCTAGTTTATATACAACTTAAAACGATTATAATATAGTACCACGCCTATACTCCCAATAAAATTAGGTAGATGCACTGGAGAACCAAATGCGTACAATTAATCAGCCAAAACCGGGACAACACGAAATACACATAACACATCATGTGTATTTTGTACTGTCTCGAAAAGCTTACGGCTTTCGGGCCTTAAAATTAAACCTGTTTTATTTCCACAATGCATTTTGACAAATTCAGCAATACTTTAGAAAGCAGACACGTTTCCTCATTGAATGCCAGGCGTTACCCAAACTTTTCAGATTTTTAGGGCGTAACTGCCAACGAAATGACAGTATTTCGAAATATCCTTGAGAGGCTATTGTCAAATTGCCAAGCCACACAAAGTTTTGTGGTGAATGTTAATATTTTATGAGCAAATAAACACATTAAAGGAAACGGGGTCAAAAAACTTTCTTCGAAAACATTTGCCCGTGCCCAAGACCCAGTAGCCTATTTTTTAATATGGTCGGTCAGGTGTAGGTGCCCATTTTAAATGTAAAACTTCGAAGGTGAAGGTTTTTATAATGTGCTATAAATTGTAAGTTATAACACTCATCTCGAATAATAAATTACTATCTTACAACAATATACACAATAATTCCTATACCGGTTCCATTATTTTCCATAGAACGCGGTTACGTTTAATTTTGTTTATTATTTTTACATATCATGGTTAATGATTTACGTAAAAATAAAACCATTTAAACTGCCTATACCTACAATAAATTACGCGTCCGCCACATATATAGTATACTTGGCTCCAAGTTCTACTGTTGGTTCCAAAACACCAAAGTGTGGGGTACAGCCTTGCGCGTACAATAAATATTTGATATTCGCCAGGATCAAGACAAGTGGACGTCCGCGATCTCTGTCTACCCTTCTGGGAAAATGGCGTGACGTACATGTATGTATGATAATTACAACAAACATTGCAGCATGGACCTAAGATATGGTGGGTATTTGAATTTGCCCCTCAGGCAGAGTGATAGAAGGAAACAGGACAAATAACAGAAAGTGCCAACAAAATAGGAAAAAGGTGATACAAAAGCCCTTCAACACCGCCAATTACGATGTTACCATGTAATTTCCCCCGCATGGTAAACGTTTCCTATTAAGAACAAGTAAAAAAAACTAAACGATGTCAGTCTGTTATCCTCACGGTATCAGGACGTGCAAGCTTGTAATTACTATCGAGAAGAGAAGAAATTAGAGAAATTATATTGGCTATTAAACGGCCGTTGTGTATAGCTTTCCTTATTTTCCTCTTAGCACTTTACATCTAAAGAATTATTATTATAAATATTGTATATAAATATTTGTATACAATACAATATCAACGGAGTACAGACTCCAAAACCATTTTTCAAGCTCTATTCAACTAAATATAATAAAAATGTATCTGAAATAAATTTCTGTCCGAAAAATCAAAATGAAAATCTAAAATGTCACGGTAAATTGTACCAACATCAAAGATACAACAGCAGCAAGAGAATTGATTTTGCTGGAATACTGTCAAATGTATTCGATCCAATCGACTACAAAACTGAGATTTCCACATTTAGCAAGCATGGCACCCACCGCAGGTATTGAAGTGCTTAGAATCATGAGAGCTGTACGCACCAGTAGCATACTGCGGCCGCTAGCTGTATTGCTTGTAACTAACTAAACATTTTTTTTTATCACTATGAACAAGCGTTTGACCACCATCCTGCCTGATGTTAAGCAGCGATGTGGTCTACGATGGAGCACACTTGTTCAGTAGGTACCTATTCACCCCAGTGACTTGAAAACATATCCGAATAATACGGAGTATACGCCGCCGCAGACGATAATTCTGAAAATTTGTTTCACACGCACACATTTCATAGTGGCGTGGACGGAATCTTTGTTGACACGACGCCTGTAGCGTGATTAATGAGGTTGTTTTATACAGAGTGTAAAAGGACCCCGAGCAATGGTCTTAGAAACGTTGTTCGGCTCGTCAATAAAGTAACGAATACTATGGCGACAATGTGGGAAATTAAAAAAAAAATACCAAAAATGATCAATTTTGTATGGACATGAAAATATTTCTTTGCGTTCCCCCGCATTGTCGCCACACTAAAAGTTTCTAACACCATAGCTCGGGGTCCTTTTACCCGCAGTATGTACAATTCATGCATAATACAGTAGAGAAACACTGACAACTCGTGCGAAGCCAAGGGGCGCGTCGTCTATGCTATATTCGATCACAAACCTCATATAAAAAACGTAGCAGGTCTATAAGTATATCACTTAAACACCGACCTACCGCAACGTGCTCCCGCTGTACATAATTACCTGAAACAATAGGAATTTTGCATTTAGCATCGCGTCTCGTTATATTACTCATGACATTTTTAATAGGTTACAAGACGTGGTCACATCCTTATTGCTGTAGTCAAAAGGACTAGTTTAGCATGGTTACGTGTGTATAAATTGTACGTTTCAGTGGTGATTAGGTGTGGAGATGATTATTTATAATGAATCCATTGTTCGCGAATGTTTAAACGGTTATCTGAATGTGTACTATCATAGATATTCTATGGCGATTATTTTGTGCTATTTGTAGCCTAGTAGTAGAAAACAGTGAGTTTAGAGTGCAGTACATTCTAGAGATTTGGTACCAAAGATAATGATTTTAAAGCAAAATGTACAGTACCGTCTTTAACCAGTGCTAGTCCCCCGCCTATACGATTTTTTTAATTCCCCACGATTTATAGGCTCTGCCAAACAGGTCTGTCAATCCTTCACGGGTATGTCACACCCAATCACGGAATCAACATTGAAACACCTTCTTTAAAAAAAAATCGGCTCATAATCGACAGAGTTCCACCAACAAACATAAAAGCATACTGCGTGTAAAAGGAACCAGAGCAATGATCTTAGAAACATTGTTAGGCTCGTCAATACGAACAACTTTTACTATAGTGACAATGCGAGGAAATGAAAAGATGACATTTTGTATGGAGATGAAAATTTTTTTTCGCTTTTAAATAGTCCACAACAAATTAATCCTGATAGGAATTATGTGTGTTGAAATCAAATTTTTTAGTACCTTCGTTGCTAGAAGTAAACATCATTAATTGTTACTCCGGTATCTAATGCCATTGGCAAATATAATTATGAGTTGTATAAGTTTTTTTTTGTATCACTATGATTCCAAACCCATTCCAATTATTATTAAAGTCGCAACAATCGATTCAGAGTTGTACCTCCACCGTTGCGAAAGCACTCATATAATGAAAAAGAAATAAGTACCCAGTTAATTATACCGAGTGTAAATGGACCCAAGCAATGGTCTTAGAAACGTTGTTGGGCTCGTTGATATGAACAAGTTTTACTACGAAGAGAGATTATAAAAATGTATTTTTTTATTTCCTCGCTGCGTTGTTATGCCAATATACGTTATTAAAAATGTTTTCCTGCTACTATATGTACATATAAACCTTCCCCAAGAATCAATCAATCTACACACATCAAAAGTGTCTTAAGGATCAAGAGTTTTAAGGTCTAAAAAAATCTAATTTATTTAAATCAAATCTTCTTCTGGATTGGTCTCCTACCTAATGCCCCATGCCTGTATCAATGACTTATCACCACATTTTGATTAAATTATGAATGAATTCAGTTTTTGTAAAATATATTCTTGATTGCAATCTTCTAAAATGTACTTGATCCCTAGACACTTTTGATGTGTGTTACCTACTACGTATATGCATAGGTATGTGCAGAACACACATAACTTGCCTCGATCTACACGTTTATAATTAGCAGTCACATTTCATTACCGCGACATTAATTAGAGGAAAGAGACCATGTGGTAAAGGATAACGTACCGAATAGAAATCTTGTTTTAAACAGCTTTTTACTACAAGTATATAAACAACATACTTATAAACACGTGTGGTAGGTTACCTATAGTGCAGAGTTTACACTGAAAATACTCGTCCTAGAGCCTTTTACACATACATTTTAACCGATTTCTTCTCAATTCGACGGTTTTTTTTTAATATTAGTTACCACAAATCTTTTTCCTGTTACCACAAATTTTATTTTAATTTTTAGGACAGCCAACAAACATGTTCATAGATACAATAAACAAAAATAGTGAATTAACTCAAAATAACATGCAGTCCTAATTACAGGATGCACAGCATGCATATTTTACAGTACAGTTTTTTTTAAAGTCCGCGCTTCTTGTACGGTCCCAAATAAAAAAAGCAGGAGTCTAATTTAGCTTCAGATCAAAGTTACCTCGTGGATTAAGTTACGCTTCGGCTTATAAATGAATACGCTCACAACTTCCCAAAACAGGATAGGCTTACACTTACCCACAGGAAAACAAGCACTAATAACAGATACGTAAGTGTTATTTTTATAACGTTTGGAATAAGCTATGCTTTCCAGTTCACCTACCCTTAAAGGAACAATAATTTCAAAGATTCCGAGGTAAGTAAAAAGGTAATTAAATACCTTTCAAATTCTACCACTTTCATGGCATTCGCGCTGGAAGGAAACAGCGAATGCCTCTTAACTTACACTCGAGGTAGATATGTGAACTTGATTCCAGAAGAATTCACTGTGAGAAATGCACTTCGCGCATTTAATTCCCGAAGCGGTAAGCAGAGGCCGTGTGGTGACTTCGTGGGGGTCGTAAGAAGCGACCGAGGGAACTCTCCAGAGGACGAGCAGTAGCTCTCTCTGTGAGGTAAACCACAACACAACTGCGATCGCCAACCCGCCAGTTATTAGGAAAATGCGTGGCGATTATTGGCATTTCCCCCCAATTGATCATGGAAATCATTGAGGGAGGCCCTCGTTCAACAGTGGACGTCATGATGATGATAGGCAGAGACACTTGCTAAGTAAACGGTTCACCAACAGTATTTAACCCACCGTGACGGCGAGTTAGCCCATCGGCGTAACAGTGTTCACACATCTTGTGGTATGCTGTTTTCATCACTCACAACTACACTGGAGTACTGATTATTATTTCAGAATACAGTCCTAAGACTGTTTAACATACAAACAGTAAAACACTACGGTCAACAAACAAAGCAACCGCTACATAAACGCACAGTTATTGATTTTCCTAAACCCATTGGTGACTTGTTAGCGAGATGCGGCATCGAAAGTGTTCCCACGAACTTATGTAAGGGTATTGCGTCGTAGAGGTTCCAGAAACATGTGCCTAAGTACACTTACTTTTGTCATCTCAAACTGTTGAATAAACATCGACGCGTGAAATCTGGGCTTTGGGGCCTTCGCGACAATATGAATGCTCAGCATCACATACGGTCGTCAGGTTTACCGAGTAAAGTGAAAGGATTATTATTCTTTACCCTAAACCATAAACTTTTCCCTTTCTATTGCTGGCAGTACCCTGTAGTCCTGACTTTGGGATTATTCATTTTACTTTTCTTTTCGTCCTGTTTACAATAAATAGTTCCTTAAAATCTCTTAAATTATCATTTCATTTATGTTCGTGGTTTTCGTAGTCGCTGACTCCTACTTGTAAAATGACCCCGAAAGAGTTCTAAAAGTAGAGTAGGAAAATGTGGTTTCATTGAAATTTGCTAAAATGGTGATACGTCAAATCAATCGCCATTTATATAGAGTAGGGCATTGAAGTTTCAATAGTAAGATGGTTGCACCCTAAGGGACTTTGGATCAGGGCACTTAATACTACACTTAATACAGTATATCAAAATTTCAGCAAATTTGACTGAAACCACATTTTCCTAATAACTCTTTCGGGGTCATTTTACAAGTAGGAGTCGGCGAACGTATATGAAATGGTCATTTAAGGGATTTTTAAGGAACTATTTATTGGAAACTGGACGATTCGTATCGTTCAGTTGATACAAAGCCAAGGCTACAGGGTACTGCCAGCAATAGAAAGTTCAAAGTTTATGGTTTAGGGCAAAGAATAATAATCCTTAAGTGCTCCTGTGAGCGTAAGTCAATAGTAAGTAAGTCAGTCAGTAATTAGGCACATATTCCCATGGAATTAATGTGTTGATACATATTATTTTCGTTCGACGACAGGGTAAGCATAGAGACACATGCCTACGTTGCAGAAATGCACTCGTCACCGAACTTTGTAACCCAAAGATATAGTGTGTGTATATGTGTAATAGTGTAGAGACTGTAACCGACACTAAAATAATTGTATCATTTTTATTACAAATAATCCTCGTGCCGATTTCTCCGCACCGACATTTAATGTATGGAGAAATGCGGAGGGAAGTTGCGCAGGCGCAGCAGCGGCCAACGACAACGGAAAGCACATATCACACCGGGCCGACAGCATCAGCGTGGATTAATCGGTATCGTTATATGTAGGTAATTGATAAATATATATACATAAGTACCTACTCTATACCCGGCGGTGTTAACCACGGTGTATTCCTTCACCGTGGGAGTTTTACGATAGAACTAGTTGAGCCGGCACATGTTGTTTGGTCAATATACGTTACTAACAGTGTTTTTCTGCTCTGGTTATTGGTCCTGAAAGTGCTTCAAGAGCTCTATCAAACGATATCACTAAATGGGTAACAAAATAAAATGGATCCATTCGAAAATTCAATGTTTTCAGCTTTCATACTTGAGTAAGAGTGTGGTACACTATGGGTCTATAGTAATTAATAAACAAGGGGTATTTTTGTATTCGATCACATTACTCCTCTCATCAATTCATTTGTTCAGAGCTGCATCGGAATTGAGCTTATAAGGACCTTCTTACTTCAAAGCATTCCATGGAATAGTGGGACTATAAGGTGAAAAACAGGAACCATTTGGAACATGGACAGTCAGCGAACATCAGCACATGTCGTCCACTGCTACGAGGGTCTCCGCCCATAATTTCCATTATCAATTGAGGGATAATGTCAATAATCGCCACGCTTGGCAGGCGGGTTGGCGATCGCAGTGGTGTTGTGGTTTAACTCACAGAGAGCGCTGCTGTCCATCCTATGGAAAGTTCCCTCAGTCGCCTCTTACGATCCCCAAGACTTGTGTATTCTATTCGCCGTCACCACACGGCACCCATTTTACGTACTTATACAAATATTATAAATAGGAAATATTTTTAATCTTTTCCTAATTATAATTAATAACTACCGTTGTTTATTCGTTACAATTAAGAAAACATTAATCATAAACTGTGTATTTTGTTTGTTGCGTTAAATATTACATTATTTTGTTGTTATTTTTAACTAAACCAGTGACGT
>SJJU01002677.1:55441-81006 GCA_012932125.1 Conopomorpha cramerella | reverse complement strand
TGATATTAAGCATCTTTCACAGGTGTTAAAAGACACTTCTCTCTTCTCATAAACGTAAAAATGTGAAATAGGCGTCTGAAACTATTTATTTCTTAATCGAGCAAAATGTAACAATTAGTCGAAAGTACGTATATTTGTTGTCGTAAATCTAAAAACAAGCAAATACCTAACACATACTAATCACATTGACAGCTTCTATATTTCGTTTCGTATTATTTATTTATTATGCAAATAACTAGGCCTTAAACATGAAAATACTTTTCAAATATAGCAAATGTTTACAAAAAAAAAAGTAATCAAGTACCTCACACAATAAACATCCATTTAAGCTACTACTTACTAAACAAAAAAAAACAAACAAACAACCAAAAGTGTCTTTGTAATAAAAAGAGAAATTATGTCAAATTCATCTACTTACATTTATTGTCCGTGAACGTTTCGTTTGAACACAAGAACGGTTATTTTTTAGCGTTATTTATTGCGTGTGTGTTCAATGCTCCCCCTTCTCTAGTTCAGTGAGTTCGTGAGCTGGTGACAGTTGCCGGTCGTTCTCTTGCACCCGGGTCTTCTCGAGGTCGCCTTCGGATAGTGAGGAGACGATGATGGCACCAAGCGCGTCGCACACCACGTTGATTGTGGTGCGGAATCGGTCGCTGGAAAATGAAGTTGATATTAAAGATGATGCTTTCTTCCCGTTGGTCGTTTTTGGTCAACAAAAAGAGACGTGTTAGACCTTATGCATCGGACATGTCAATATAATCGCAAAGCGGGGTAGGCAGAGTATATACACTTAAGAGAGAAAGAGCATTCTGAATATTTTTCATATCTAATTGGATCCGGAAACTTAAAGCTACGTAGCAAACTTAAAAAAAAATTCTCTCGTGAGCAAAAAGATTTTGCATAATATTAGGACTAGTTACGGAGATTGTTGTAATAGTAAAACTAAAAATGCGATAGTGAAATCATCAATGGACATTTCTAGATATGTCTTATAAAAAAGAGTATGTCTCACAGAAGCCAATCAACAGCGAGGATGATGGAGACGTCCTCAGCGGGCAGACCCACGGTGTCCAGCACCATTACCATGGTGACCAGCCCCGCTTGCGGGATGCCGGCCGCGCCGATGCTCGCAGCCGTTGCAGTCACGCTGTAACACCATTCATACAATGTACCTCTGAAAAATCTCAAACTACGGGTTATGTCGCTAACTTTGGTTCTTCTGCAGATCCCGTCATTCTCGATTCGATCGCACAAAAGCCCCCGCGAGCCCCGAGCATATTACTCGGCGTTTCTTACACTGCTGGCTGAGTGATCGATCTTAAGCTTCCTTATGAGGCCCATAGACAGTGGCTATCACTCATGCTGATGGATTTTTTTTTGTGCGGCTCTGCAGGGCCCTGTTGTGCCCAGTATCACTGCGACCATTGCTGATCTATTGTGATCGCCATCTAGTTAAAATCCTTTAGAGTTCAGTATCAATTTTGAGCGCCTTTACAAAAGTAAGTACTTTTTTGATACTGAGATTCATCTGATGAAAATATATGTTTTCACGGATGTGTGGATCGTTTGTGCATCAGGGGTCCGCACTCACTCAGAAGTTGTAGGTATGGGAGTTTCATCACCCTCATAGCAGAAGCGACACGGATGTTTCGGATTCCCATTTTGCACATGTGCTTGTTAAAACAGCAATGTCCCGTTAAAGTTCTCACCAGGATGCGTAGATTGTGTCTACTAGATAGAACAGTTTCTTCTTCACGCAAATTGCACGTATAGATATTATGCAGTCTTCCGAATGCTTCCCATCCGACTTGGATTTAGCTGAACGGATAACTTGTCCTAAATATTCATATTCTTCAACGACTTCGAGCTCAGAGTTCATAAACAAAGCAAAAGACCAATTCTTACCTAACAGCAACAATTTTCCCAAAAGACATCTCGACCTTCCTGAGCTGTGCGATGAATATAGCGGCGACAGCCTCGTATAGCGCAGTGCCGTCCATGTTGATGGTGGCGCCTATCGGGATGACGAAGCGGGTGACGCGCGGGTCCAGGCCCATCTCGTCGCAGCAGCCGATCGTTATTGGCATTGTTGCCGAGCTGGAACCGCAGAAGATGGATTTAGGTAAGTTGAAATGATATAATGCAAGCCTTTTAATGCCAAAGGCAGGGCATTTGCTTCCGTAAACAAATGCTCACGGTTCACCCAGCTCGTGATAGTTTTTACACTTAGGGTTGCGTAGCGTACAAACGTCTATAGGCCCTGGAAAAGAGACCCATCAGTCACGTCAGAAGTTCAAATTTCGACAATTAATAACAAATATGAATCTATAGTCCGTATTAACGTTTAAACAGGGAAGATATATGCATATAGCAATTTATGCAACAGAATTCAGAGGTTTTGGAGGTGTCTAAAGTTATTAGAGAATTTTCTAGAAGTACTATGTAAGAATTTACGTTGTTTACGATCCAACTTTTTATCATTTAAGTGATAAACGTGTACATTTAGATGGAAACAGGTAAAAACTGAGACAATTTGTGAATCCAGTTGCGTTTTTTTTTAATCTAAGTATTAAATTGAATTGGAGATTCTGTGAACAATGACTCACTGTAACCGCATTAATAATAAAAATAGTAATATAGCATCTCTTGCCGTTTGATATGACAGGAAGAAAGTTTAACATAAATAAGTTTAGCAATATTTTTTTTTTAATAAGTAGGTAATGTATAATTTTGGAATGCAAAATTAGAAACATTTAGGTACTGAACTACCCCTAACATTGCCATTCTCACCTAGAAGCCGTTCCGAAAGCAGTTGCCATGACCTGTCCCATCTTGCCGATGTAGCGGCACGGCAGCTTCTTAGTGGCCAAGATGAAGAGCACGCTGAGGGTCCCGAAGCCGTGCAGGAACAGCCCCAGGAGCACCGTCATGAAGTACCACCCCAGACGGCCAACCAGGTCACCGAATGAATCTATCTCCATAATCTTCGCTGTCACCAAGAAGAAAACGCCCAGTGGTGATATCCTGGAATGATGTAAAAATACTTTTCAGGATACTGCAGCCACATGGTGAATCTGTATTGATTTTCCTTGTCGGTACCATCAATAAAGACATAGTGAAAAACAATTCGCATCCGGCTATCTGTCCTTATCTATAGATCTTTAAAAATACGAAAAGGATTTTTATGTGTGATTCTTGAAGAAGGTGCATGCATATGCATGTGATAGCAGAGAAACACTGTTAATAATGTATATTTGCAAACAACGTTTGCCGGGTCAGTTAGTTCAAGTATATGATGATTCACGAAATTAATGAGACAAAACAAAATTACTATGTATTATAGTATATTCTAAAAGAAATGAACGTGCACCAACCTCTGAAGCACCTTACAATAAAGACATAATTGTCAGAATAATCGCGTAATAATTAGTATTAGCAACAAGCCCAACTTTTCGACCGAGGGAACTCTCCAACGAGCAGCAGCGCTCTCTGTAAGTTAAACCACAACACCACTGCTGCTATCGACAACCCGCCTTACAAGCGTGCCGTTTATTGGCAAATCTCCCCAAATGGTCATAGAAATCATTGGGGGAGGCCCTCATGCATGGCTGATAATGAAGTAGTAGCGCGTAATAAGTTTACTAAACAAAAAACATAAAAGCGAATGAAGAAACAACTAACTCTTTTTTTTAAACTCGGTTACCATCAGAATCAGATATTGCTGTACTGTGAAAATTAATGGGTTATAGCAAAATTAATTTGTCTAATGAAGTACACACCTAACGATCTTTACTTTCTGCTGAATCATTAATAACACGGCGATGATTTGCGATTCCGACCATCATAATATTATGCAATGCTTTTTAGGTTGTAATTAATTAGTAAGGGTTTAAGATAAAGGTAATAAATAATAGGATACGCCATATTGGCAAAATAATGTTAGCCGGGTCATGGCCTGGCTGACGCTGATGCTCATACAATACAACCTGTATTTTATGCTGAATTTCTCATGGAGGAGAACGGGAACTAATAAACACCGCCGGGGTACATATAATGTATGAATTTAAAGAAAAAAGGAACCGACCTTCCCAGTACTTCACCTTACCGACCTACAGATTAATCAGGGTCCCCCTAGAATTACCGAGTTTGCCATAAAAAGAACCCTGTTTTCCTCATAATACCTTGGAAATATCTTCTTTCCAACAAAAAAAAAACGACGGACGGTTCATAAACGACGGAGTTTTCAGCCATCAAACATAAAAAAGACTTTTAAAAAAGACTAAAGAGATTTTCAAGTCGCTTAAAAAAATAATTGAAGCATATCTTACCAAATAACCCAGCTGGTGATGATCATCATGGCCTCGGACATGGAGTGGAAGAAACTCTGTAGCGGACGCGACGCCTCGCCCATCTTGCCCAGGGTGATGCCCAAGACTATGGCGAAGCAGACCAGGCCCAGCACGTTGCTGCCGTTCTGGTACTCGCCTACTATCTTGTAGGTCTCCGGATGACCTACAATGGTTTTTGGAATGCGATTGTCAAGAAAAATAGTAAATAAAAGAGATTTCTTGGAAAAAAATACTTGTGATAGCTGGTTGTTACTTAGCCGGTGAAAATAAAGTACCGATTGGTTGTTTCTTGAGAACTCCAATAGGTAGATTGACGACTTCAATAATGTACCATCGGCTCTTCTTATGTTCAACCCAGTAATAGTCAAAGACAAACAAATTAAATTAAAAGCATAGCCATTGGCATAAGCGGGTTAGTTTATATTTGCATCTCTGCAAAATATTTCCAGTATCTTTTTAATATGACCAAGACCTTTAACGATATTCTACAGCCAATTTCTGATGGACAAAGAATTAAAGGATATTTTACCTTTGATAGAGTTAGGGTCCTTGTCATCGAAAATCAGCTTAGTGCGGTACGAGTACATGGTCGCCTGCGCGATGTTCTCAGGAAAAACGTTTCTGAAATAATAATAATTAATTAAATTTAATTATCTGACCGTACCCTCTTTGGAAGATAGTAATTAGTGAAGGGTATTTTTTATTTTTTTTTTTTTTTATTAATTAAATTAGTACTTTCAGCAATTTTTTTTTGTCAAAGATGCTGGATGCGAGATTCCGAAAACAATCATAGTGGTGTGTAATTGATGATGCATTAATCATGAACTCGCAAATCCTTACAAGAATCTTATTATCCTACATTTTTATGGATGATGTTTGTTGCTTTTTCGCACAAAATAAATATTTTGACGCATACACACACACATATGTACAGACACACTCACACACACAAACACCCGCTCACCTAAAAGTTAAAACCATACTGACCTCTTTAACACAGGTCTTTACATGACCTAGCTAGGAGTGTCAGGGCGCAATGTTTATTGTTCATATCATTTTTGGGAATTCCTCATTTTTGTATTCTTTGTATTGTGTGTTTTTATGTTGATTTTTTTTATGTATACATATACATAAAAGAAAGTCGTGTTAGTTACACTATTTATAACTCAAGAACGGCTGAACCGATTTGGTTGAAAATTGGTGGTTAGCTTAGAACCGGGAGACGGACATAGGATACTTTTTACCCCGATCCTGTTGGTCGCGTCGCTATATTGTATATGTTATAGTTTGTATGAAATACTGAAACTACGCGAATGAAATCGCGGGGCGTTCACTAGTTATTAATAAAGATAGGTTATAAGGCTACATTTTACTCCGGAAATCTTAAACCGAACGGGATAAACCAAGTATTTATATACAGCACCTTGCTTCATAATTTCTCTTTGCCTATCTGTGATTATTCTCTGCCGCTCTATTTGAATGCAATGACTATCACATCGAAGTTCCGAAAAACTGAACTACCGAAGCAGAACTTTCTTTTATCTGTATTTTCGAGTAATCGGTCCTATGTATCTTTACGCACAGCTAAAGAAAGTTAATTATCTTAAGACAACGAAATAGATAAATTACTGCTGAATACTTTACTACATACTTGCCTAGAAACAAAATCCAAAGAAGGAAATTAGCTTCTGAAGATCAGAGCCCATCGGTAGAAAGCTATAAAGAAAATTGGGACCTTCTTTATTCGGAGACAATGGGGATTACAACGGGAGTGATACAATGTCTAGTGGTCCGTTCTAATCCGTTTGATCCGAAAATTCAATCAAGAAAGTTTTTCAAGACTTCCAGAATAGAAGTTGTTACAAAAAAGACATAGAAGAAACATGGTTTTTAAATGCTTCTTTAGCGCCAGAATATGTCTTTTAATATAAAAAATAAACTAAATAGTGTAATAATAATTGGTGAGGCCTATGTCCAGCAGTGGACAAGTATGGGCTGATGATGATGATGAAATAATGTAAATGTGATAACGACGATTTCACTTGTGTAAAAATATGTAAAAGATATCAAGTAATCCTTAGTTTGGTAATATAGCAACTATCTGCTACGTTTTCCTCCAAAGTAAGAACGTTCTGTATGCTTTTACAACTTTTACATACTTTTTAAACTTAAAATAACTCCAATCGGAACACACCTACGATTTTCCATGATGTTTTTCGTCAGATTTTCTTTCCTACATGTCACGTCACCTTCCATACAAAACAAAGCAACTAAAATCTCCTAAAAATCGTCCTTGAAAATACCCCATTGACCGCAAACGTTCCAATATGAAAGCTGAAATAGGCCTGAACCTAATACGAAGGCTAATTACGATGCAGCTGGTAAAGCGTTACATACAGATAGTCCTAACAGTCTAGAGGTCGTTTGAGCTGCGTCCCGTGTTTAACCACACCTCCTCATTACCATAATGGCCTCTGAAATTTTCTGAAGCTCTTTAATGAGCTGAAATCCAACCCTTTTGCGTTATTCATCCATCACATTCTCTGAAAGGTCTTTAGAGATTCCGCCCACAAAACTGACCCGCGTCTACCCGAGATATCGAAAATACAATTTTGAAAGAAGTGTCCTTAAACCGATTTATACAGCTGGCGGTTGGGATAAAGTTTCACTTTGCTTTATTAAGCTGCTATTGATGCTGACCGCCGATGTACTACGAGTACCTACTCGTGACCAGGACACTTCTAACTGAAGGGTCGCGGGTTGCATTATAGTATTTTTGTTTGATAATCATGTCAATTGGAGAGGCCTATGTCCAGCAGTGGACAAGTATGGGCTGATGATGATGATGATAATGAATCATGTCAGCCCACTGACTGTCCACCGTTAAACATAGGCCTCCCCAAAGCCGCGCCCCAACGATCGGTCTTGTGCCGTTCTTCGCCAATGTACACCCGCCGTCCTAACCATAAAGTCGTAAAACATATAAGACCTTCTAGTTGAAGGTCTGTCCAGTATTGTTATGAACTATGTCATAAATTAATAATAATAGAAAAGTGGCTAGATGTCCCGGCGTGCTTCCTGTGATTTATTCCCTTTCTGTTTGTATTTTCTCCCCAATAAACTTCATCAACCGTGGGTATTTGCTTTATCAAGTGCCTCTGCCTACCCCTCTTTGGGATTAAAGGCGTGAAGTGTATTTACTTTTTAAACTTCATCAAAATCCGTTCAGTATATTTTCCGTAAAGAAATAACAAACTACTGACATTTGTTATGATTAAATAAATTATTATAACTTATTAGTGCATTACATTAAATTGTTTTCTCAGATTTGCGCGAGAAGTATTGAATAATAGTCGTTTTAATTCTGTTATTTTTACAATAATTTGTACACATAGCATTCTATCACACACAAACGAATTAACTCCATTCAGCGCGCCCGTGCGCCTACGTTATTCTCCGTAAGATACCTCAGCTAATCTAGATACGAGTAATTTAGATCGCCGTTAAAATTAAATTGGTGTCGCCGCTTCCAACAGCATACAAATTGTCAGCAAGAATAGTCCCGAGTCTAGGACGATACAATATTAAGGCCCATATTCTGAATAAAAAATCAATTTTGTAGTTTTTATGTCTCTCTTTGACACATGCCAGATTTCGACAAAGCATTATAGTGTGGCTGATGATGATGATTATTATTATAGTGTGTCCAATATAGCAAAATATATATTTCGGTATAGCAAGCGACCTATGTGTAGTTATATGTATGGAAAATGATCGAACGGATCCCCAAATACGCAGTAAGGCACAGAAGATACATTTTCTTACTCTTTCACTCGTGCATGTTTTTCATATCGTTCTCTCGTTTTATTCTAAGACAGTTTCGAATTGCAAGTCTAGTCTAGTTGTTTTTAGTCTGAGCCGCACGCTCTTGGTAAACGTATCGTTGACATTTGAAATGTCCGTCGAAAACGATGATCGAAGTGAGAGCAACAAGTTGTTAGCTAGCTTATACACTGAGAATACGATTTCGTTTGTTAGCAAAGAACTAAAAGTTAAGTTTTAATTTGAACTAAGTGGGACTTTCATGATTCCATTACTGGTTACCTATAGAGCCTTCGATTACAATATTTGCCCCGGTGCCGGTGGTAGGCTACACACTATATACTACAGCTACGTCTGTGACAGCCTTTACCCCAATGACGTCCAGAGCGAAATGTCCCGAGATATTTATTAGTAACGTAAGCGTGAGAGGTCCAGTGGGTCGGATACTTGACTTGCAACCGGGAGATCGCGGATTTCAGTCCGGCTATTGGACGTGTACCAATGGGACTCTTTTTCAGAGGTTATGTACGCAGTGCAACCCTCATGCGATGAAGGACAAGATCGTGATGGAACCCGCACACCACAAGGTGTGTGAACTCTATAACGGCGATGCGCTCACTCCATGTCATGTTGGGTCAAATAAGCTTGGTGAACGATGGGCATTTGCTTAGCATGTGACTCTGCCTACTTCGCTTTAGGATTAAAAGGCGTGAAGTGTGTAAATATAAAAAGGAGCAAAATTCTATCTCTCAATCGACACAAGTCGGATGTGACAATATGCATCTGCCACTTATTACAAAGGTCATGTCATAATATCCTAACTGCCGAATCTGACACGCATAGCCCATCCATATCCTCATTTATCTCGAAATTGTGTTACACACGTACATCGTACATGTTGCGGCACAAAAATGACCCATAGCCGGATACAAATAAGGTGCACGCGTCGAGAATGGCAGGTGACATTTGCGCTTGCGCTCCCGTGCGTTAGCTCATGATAGACCTATAGATTTAGGTAGGGTTGTCAGTATTTTATTTCGGTTAGTTGCAATTGACTGCTATTTATGTTCGTTTTTTTTGCACATAGTACATTTACTTTAGAAATCCAGGACAAAGTCATGCTTTCGGCTTTCTATGGTGTAAGTAATATGGTGATGACAGAAACTGGAATAAAATTTTACCAAATTAAATATTCAAGTAAGTACTTCCCATTGGCAAAAACTGATTCTGCGTAGTATGGATGGCCAATTTCAAAACAACACAAGTCTCTATTTTTTACTTTTAAAAATGTCTAAGAATGTAGAAGTTTATTTCCCCTTTTTTTTTACTTATGCGCTGGACTATTCACATTTGTTGGCTTTCATTTTTAAATTTCGGCAAGAAATGGGAAAGAAATATATCTTAGGAAAGTTACGGAGTTGATTTCCAACTTTTGTGTGCATGATTTAACACATTGGGCAATAGACCCAATAGATGTTTTATTGTTATGACGTCTATAGGCGTTTACTGTCTGGTAGAGAGTTAATTAACAGTGGCATTGTGGTGTGCATCTAAATGTCATCTGTTAATGTAATTATAATAATAATGATAATGTATTCAAAGATACACACAAATAAAGGACAAAACACAGAAAAAAAAATTGAAAACAAAGTACAAATTTAAAAACAATAAAAGAACGGTACAAGTTTAGTAATTGGTAGTAAATAGATTTAAAATGGTGGTAAATTGACTGAAAATGACAACAGAAAATACCGAGTAATTTAGTTTGTATTCAGGCAAAATATATCGAAAGAATGTCATTATGACGATGCCAAAAACATCGGATTTGTTAAGCTATTTTAAGCCAGCTTTAAAAAGCAAGTAATAAACCTTGCAAATTTGTTTATGTTTTGAAAGAACTTCCTGATTGTATTCATCCCTAATTTTCTTAATGGTTATACCTTCTAATGATGGACTTCCGTCGAAGTCTTTAATGAAATAAATCATTTATCAGAATAAACGCTTAAAAAGCAGCTAAATTCTTAAAGTAATTCAAACGTGAGCATGCACAGATACATTCCGGATCACATATTATTTTCTGTACACAACACATCTTTCTAATACCTACCTAGTGCACAAGTATGGGCTGATGATGATGATGATGAGTAAACTGTATTTTAAAGACAAAAATAGAGAGAAAAAGGAAGTCAAAAAGTATTGTTGCTTTGTATGCAATATAAAATAAATAAATACACGTCGCGCCTTTTAATCCAATATATTAATATAATTATTAAAGTACTTTCAGAATCTTTATTTAAAAATATATACAATAATTAAACATGACATGAACACAAAAAATTTAAAAAAAAAATTTAAATTAAGATTACACACAGAAAAAGAGAATAAGAGAAAAACAAATACAAAATATAAATACTTTCAGAATTATATAATTTACTGAAGTTTGTCCATAACCCGGAATTAGTGGTCACAAGTGTTTTAATGATACAAAATTGAGAAGCAATCAATGCCCTTGGTTGCGACGGACGGGATGTATCCTCTAAAGGGTGGTCAATGAATACATCGTGATGAAACCCGCATGAAATTTGATTATGGTTTTTGTAAAAACGGGGAAGAGTTTTATTTATCCCGTATCGCCGTCCTCATAGCGGTGGGGTTTCCATGAAGGTTTTCCCCTCGTCAACAAAAAAAAATAGTATGATTTCTCGCAGAAGCCTAGATTATTTGTTCGCTTAGCGTTTGTTTTCGTTACGTTGTGTCGATGAATAAAAAAATATATATTTAAAAAAACACCTTTACGTAGCTTTCTTTATTCATACAAATTTTTGTTCTTAGATCTTTGATCGACACGTTACTATGGCATCGGAATCAATTGGGAACGAATCACTTAAGTAACACCAAAAAAAAAGAGAGAAAAAAATTACAGAGAACTTTTCTGTAAAAATAACATATATATTTTACAATATAAGTGGGTCGAGGTCATCCAGAGGTCGGAAGGATATAATAAACAGTAAAAAGAGTGTGGGGGGTCGACCTCCAACAGACAGGATGTGATTGATGTTGAACAAGCTCTCAGATTCCCTCTTCAGTTATGTGATCGCTTATTTACTCGGGAAGAGACACGCCGCTGCCGAGAAAAGGAGGATAATCTATACTAATATTATACGAAGGAAAGATTTGATTGTTTGTTTGTTTGGATTCAGGCTCCAAAACTACTTGATCGATCTGAAAAGTTCTTTGGGAAGCTACAGTAACATAGGCTATATTTTGTTTAGATATTCCCCCAGGATCGAAAAAAAAAAGTGAGTAACATCACGCGGTACAGCTAGTTCGATATAAAAATGTAATTGACCGAGGGAAAAAAACTTTACGAACACAGAAAGAAATTCCCCGACAGAAGTAAAGTAGAAATATTGAACCACAGTAAGTGGTTATTAACTGAGATTGCTTTTTCTTTTACGGTAGATGAATCAGAGGATTTTCATTGGAGAGAAAGGAAAGGAAAAAAATATCATAATTTTACAAAGTTGTTAGTTGTAACCAAGACTTTTCCATTTTCTTTATTCTGGAAAAATTTGCTGTGTTTCTTGTAGTTCAATTATGTTGTTTTAACATGAGTGTAGTGGAAAAAAAATACCTTAGGTACAAAACAAGTTCCCTGTAATAATGTAAGGTTTAATTGACGAATAAAGAAATAGTTGGGGAACGCCCATATTTGAATGTTCTACACGCAAATTTTTCACACTATTCACGTTTAACGGGTAATTTAAAAAAAATCAATGAAATAAAAATGTACATCTACGGTACAAAATATATACAGGGATAATCCCACCACCACTCAAGCCCTACCTGCCTCTCGGCATACGGGCCATTCTCTGGAGACGTATGATGCGCACGTCTCTACTTGCTTGTAGAAATATACAGTAACAAACAGGTGACAACCCTAGCTGAGTAATGTAGGGCGTAGTATAAATAACGAGGTTGATGAAGAGTGACTCCGCGACGGCGGCGGCGGCTGCGCCTGCGGGACTACGCGCGTATGCGCCGGTATCGGCGAAAAAATATCACTTTCGTTATTATCGTTTTTATGTCACCCGGAAAAATGTGAAATGCAAAATTTGTGTATAAACACAAAAATATTTATTGTTGTGTTCTGTCGTGTATTATGTTGTGTTCATGAGAAATTGAACACGCAGGGCCGTACAAGTTTTCCAAAAATTTTGAATCTTACGAAAAGTTAGATGATGAAAGGGCGTGTAGCTCTATAATCAATCAGTATAGTATTAGCAAACCGTATCAAAACCAGCTTGAAGGGTATCTTATATATAAAAATCAAAGCCACTTTCCGTTGTCATTCCATAACTCCGGAATGGGTGGACCGATTTCGCTAATTCTTTCTTTGTTGTGCTTATTAATGACAACAGAAGGTTCTTATGAAAGAATAAAAATGACATCCACTGCTGGGCATAGGCCACCATATTAATAGTTAAGACAGGACAACGTCCGTCGAGTCCACTAGTTATAGATAAAAGTTTAGTAAACACATTATGCCAGATGAAGATAAATTAGATCGGAGGCCGAAAAGAAGCGTGATATACCTGCTTTGTTCCTTTCATCGTTAGATTGGCACCTTTTTGTGCATTTGGCTTTTTTACTAATATATCGCCCGTGGTATGTAAGTGTCTATCTTTTACTTTAGGGCAGAGCTCGTTATGATAATATATTGTTCTAAAAACGAATTCGCAAATGTACGACTGCTTCAATGCTGTAATAAACGCAATGCATGCAACACAATAAATAGAATAAGTATAAACAAATTTCTCAGTTTTTAAATAAAAATAATACTTGTGAAATGTATGATATTTTATTTTCGTTACGTATACTAGTGGACTCGACAGACGTTGTCCTGTGTCTATTAATCTATTAATATATAAAATTAGTATAACCTCCAGGGTGGCCTGTGCCCAACAGTGGATGTCATTTTTTTCTTTCATAAGAACCTTCTGTTGTCATTAATAAGCACAACAAAAGAAGAATTAGCGAAATCGGTCCACCCGTTCCGGAATAGTGCAATTAACACGACTTTCCTTTATATAGATTTTAGTATAAATTTGGGTTTAAAATAGATCACAAACAGTGACCACCTTTCCGAACCCAACGATTTGGCCCCAGCCCTGATGAGTCCAGTTAATCTCCTTCTGGCTTCTGAGCCGTAATATAATTGCAAGGCAACTCAGATTTCCGACTAATTGACCCTGGAGGCAATCCTTTAAGCCGCTTCGCAAAGCTACCTTATTAAAAGTATTAATTAAAAGCGGTACAGTTAAATTGATTTCACAGTCTCATTACCAGAGTTACGACACTTGGCACTACACCGTGTGGAACGTCCACATAATAATAAATACACAAATAATTCTGTCGCGTTGAACAATAAACGGGAATTTACTGTATTGCTTTTACGATATTAGTTTATGTGGCCAACTGCGTACATATAGGAGTTTTGCCTACATTTTCTAGCCTAGTGGCTTTTGCCGATCAACATTTTTTTTCTTTAAATATGAATTACTATCAATGTCGTCTCAGCTATCGTGGACATTTTTTCATGTTCACTGAATGATGATGAGTGATATTGCAATAATGTTGTTATTCGTGTTTCTGTAGGTATACTAAAATTGTGAAGTTTTGTTATGTTTTAATATTTTAATGTTAAGTTATGTTCGTTTTAAGCTTATTGTTTAACATCATTGCGATTTGGGTACGCAACCTGTACCTCATTATACGAAAGGTTAGGAAGCAATTAACATAATATTTTGATGTATCCTGCCCTGCATCCTATCCCTACAACGTAGGCTAGGGAAACTACAAGAAAAAGAAGAATACACTTCACGCGCCTTTTAATCCCAAAGCGGGGTAGGCAAAGGGAAATAATTAGGGAAACTACGTTGTTAATAAAACTCATAGTATAATATCGATCGAACTTCACTGTGTGAAATTACAATTAATGTTATCGTAGTATTACTTAAGTATTTACTTTCCGGATTGCGGTTATGGCGTCAACTAATTGAAGTTAGTCACAAAAACAACCTCTGTGACGCATCTGCGACTACCGCTCTCGGGAAATGTATGAGTTTACACTTCAAATTAATTATTTTTTCCGCCCTACGCAAACTACATTCTTCGTGTGTCATATAATTGCAATTACCATTTATACTAGTGGACGCCCCGCAATGTCATTCGTATAGTTTCAGTATTTCATACAAAATATAATAAAAAATAAATACACTTCACGCCTTTTGATCCCAAAGCGGGGTAGGCAGAGGCACTTGCTAATCAAGTGGCAACGGTTCACCAAGCGTATGTAACCCAACGTGACAGGGGGTGAGCCCATGGCCGTTATAGGGTACACACACCCTGTGGTGTGCGGGTTTCATCACGATGTTGTCCTTAACAAAATATAAAACCCTCTATATAGCGACGCGTCCCACAGGATCGGTATAAAAATCCTATGTCCGTCTCCTGGTTTTAAGCTACCTCTACACCAATTTTCAGCCTAATCGGTTCAGCCGTTCTTGATTTATAATTAGTGTGACTAAGACGACTTTCTTTTGATATAATATACTAGCTGTCACGGCAAACATTTGTTTTGTCATAATAAGTTAGCTCTTGTACCCCGTGTATTGGAAGAAATAAAACTGGTAGATGCTTAAAAAATAGATAGCAGTCGATTCACAGACCTACTGAATACGCATGTAAAATTTGGTAATAATCGGTAAAGCCGTTTCGGAGGAGTACGGTAACTAACATTGTGACATGGAAATTGCATTTCTAATATACTAGCTGTCCTGGCAAACATTTGTTTTGCCATAATAAGTTGCCTTTGTACCCCGTGTATTGGGAGAAATACAACTGGTAGATGCTTAAAAAATAGATAGCAGTCGATTCTCACACCTACTGAATACGCATATAAAATTTGGTAAAAGTCGGTAAAGCCGTTTCGGAAGAGTATGGTAACCAACATTGTGACATGGAAATTTTATATATAAGGTATATAAATATATTAGACCCATTTCAATCCTTACTCAACAGAAGTGTAAACTCAGTTTGTCTTTTAAGCGAAGAGTCCCACGTGGCACTAAGTGTCCCACGCGTATATTTCTTTAATTATTATACATAAAGTCACGCCCGACTCCTTTATTGTTTGTTTTATTTTAAATGGTATTTCTCTTGGGCACACAGCACCTAAGACCGATGGGGTGATGGGGTGTGAAAGTCCTAGAGTGGTAACCACGATTGGGAAAGCGCAGCACTACAAAATAGTCCGGCGATCTGGTCAAGACGACAGGCCTGCATTGTGGCACGCTTATGAGGAGGCCTATGTCCATCAGTAGATGTCAGTGGGCTTACATGATAATGATGAATGGCCTTGGACGTATAAGGCAATAAAACCGTCTAAATGGTCCTTTAGCGTCTATAAAAGCATCCCTATCTTCACCTTTGACATGCGGCAATGTCTATTCTCTAGAAATTCTATAATTAGAATGATTATGAGATCATAATAATATGTTTCTCTGTAGGTATGCTTTATCGTCGCTTGTTGTCTCATAATTGTAATATGTTACATACCAATAAGTATGTAGGTATGTCAGAGAATACTAATGTATGCACATAAACATATTGGACTGGGAATTAATCGCATAAAATAATAATGCATCTCTATTTCTTGCAATAAATGCCATAAAAGCTAACAGAAGGTGTGTTAATTTAATTAGTACAGGTTGTGAGGTAGTGATATGCTAACCACATAACGCCAATACAATCTGTCAGTACTTGGAGTAATCTTGAAGACACGTTATTTTCCACCACACTAGAAATTGTCAGTAGTTTATGTGATAATTGAATAATATTTACCACGGGGTCATTACAATTAACAATTAAATCTATAAATCTATATATATAAAACGAAAACGGGTTATAACTCAAAAGCGATTCAATTGATTTGGCTAAAAATTTGTGGGGACGTAGCTTAGAACCAGGAGAAGGACATAGGATACTTTTTATCCCGTTCCTGTGGGACGCGTCGCTATATAGAGGATGTTATAGTTTGTATGAAATACTAAAACTATGCGAATGAAATCGCAGGGCGTCCACTAGTAATAAATAATTATGACAACTGCAAACATATCATCTCACAGGTCTGTGTATTATTGTAGTATTAGCACAGGGTTATGCATCAAAATCAATACTGGATCGGCACGCGCCAAAGTATCTCTTAAAGATACTTTTCGAAATTGATCGATTCGTGTTGAAGATATAATAGTAATAATTTAATTCCGTAAAAAATCGTACATTATTTAAAATACTACTACATGGCTGCAGTGGCGTGCACTGGCTTTTACGACAAGGTAGTCAGTAGCCCCAAGGATATATATAGGAAACTTTTCTTTACGAAAAACAGGTACCTACCTATCTACTCACCGACAAAACACAGGACCTTCGTTAGCCTATGTCGTGAGTGTAACAAAAAAGGATCTAGCAATAACTCTATTATTAGGTCAGGTAACCAAAATACTAAGGTAGGCAGTGTCTTTTTCCCTATATGATGTGCACGCCACTGCATGGCTGATGATGCTGAACCCAATAGGTATAACTGACTTACCTCAACAAATCCAGCAGCGTGTCAGATGTCAAGGCATCCTTGACCGGCGGCGCAGCCTTCGTGGTGTTCAGCTGCTTGAAGCTGGGGTCCCTACCCGGCTTGATGGTGGTCACCAGCACGATGCCCAGGATCACGGCGCAGATCGTCGTGGTCATGTAGTATACGATGGCGCGAGCACCCACCCTGGTTGTGCACTGAACTTTTAATGGTTGGATGTGGGTATCAACCCTTAACTGCATAGTGATATACAGTGTGTAGGTCATTTTTTTTTTTGTTTTAATGGGAGGAGAGAATACTCATAGTATACGACATAGCCCAGTAGCTAAGCGCATGCACTAGCCGGGGAAACATTTTAAACGGAGATTCCTAAGGCCATTTTAAGTTACTACATATCACAGATTCTTAATGTTCCGAAGTTCATATTAATTATTGAGAGAATTGAAAGGTACCGTGCACCCCATTACCCCATTATATGTTTTTAATATATTATGGAAAGCGTTTGATCTCCATCCGGCCTGATGATAAGCTACCATGACGCACACATGCTCATTGGATACCTATTTACCCGTGACTTGAAGACCTCCAGACACGAAACAGAAAATACATATCAATTAACACTAAACAAAATCCGAACTCACTTGCCCGACAGGCTGAGATCCAACGATCCTATAGCTGATACAATGGACGACACCAGCAACGGAACTATCAGGCATTTGAGCATTCTCAGAAACAGCTCCCCGGGATACTGGAAGTACATGACGTCCCGCTTGGACCAGGTGGCGCCGGAGTAGCGGAGGCCGCAGCCCAGCAGTGTGCCGGCGACCACGCCCAGGACCGTCAGCATCGTGAGCAGGTTCTCCCTGAGGAACCTCGTGCACGAGTTGTCTGGAATGCGGGGCGGCATTTTGGAGATCTGGTGGACAATGCAGAGAAAATAAATTAATTAATAGATATCTTAAAAGGGTTTCACTTGCTCCTGTAGCAGGTACTCAGGGTGTGATATACAGGGTTCTAGAGCAACACCAAAAACTTGGGGCATAAATATTTTCAATAATCATTATTCGTGTCGTAGTGTTAAGCCTGTTTTCCACTGCCAAAGAGGAATGAGCTAGGAATGTCTAGCGGAGCGGCAGTTTTTTCCCTGAAATAGGTTTGCTTTTCTACCGGGGAAGAGTTCAGGAGTTTAATTTGGGGTGTTTCCACTTTCTAGAAAAGAGCGAGCTCATTTTTTACTTTTAGCAATTTTCACTCGATATTTTATTGGTGGAAACAGCTGTATGAAATTTTGTATTGCGAGTTAAATGGAGTCATTATACATTAATAGGCTAGTTCCGCTTGCGGTGGAAAACTGGCTTTCGACGTTCAAAATGGTTTTTAAAAAAATGGGTCTTTCCTAATATCACACAAGCAATAGAGACGAGTAATAGGAAGGAAATATTGTGATCTAAACAGGATAAAATTCTATAAAAGTCACATAATTATTATAACATCATCCTCAACTACTACGTATTCTCGTAACTCCCGCAATCCTATAGATTACGATTTCCCTTCGAGAATAACCCCGTCACGTCTACTAAGAATTGTCACCTTTTGAGATGGCTTCCTCTACGTAGGTATTTACTTAATAGACGCGCGGTGATTAATTCATCGATCGTTTATATTAGCATTGCAACAATTAAGTGTTTATGTAAAACAAGCAATCATGGTTAACAACGAGACACCCACAGGTACACCTATTGGCTCGTCTTAAGGTGAACGCACATTTATTATCATCGTAGCACTTTTAAAACGGGAATTTTAAGAAGCGTTTATAACGAGTGAAATATTGAAACCACGATAACCATAACGTTTGAACCATATTGTTTCTTAATTATATTATAGTAATGTACTTATATATAAGCGTATAAACCTTCCTCAGGAACTACCATGTTAAAAGAAACGGCATTCAAATCTGTTGCGTAGTTTTAAAGATATAAGTATACAGCGAAAGACAGACAGCGGGAAGCGATTTTGTTGTAAATAGAAATAATCAGAGTTATTTAAATAACATACAAAATATCTTTTGGCATCTATCATCATCATCATCAGCCCATATTTGTCCACTGCTGGACATAGGCCTCTCCATCCATCCTTTGGCATCAATGCGCTTGAATAATAGGCAATGAGGAACGGCGGCCAGTACGTTTTATTTGTGAGTGTAGTGAGTGTTGTGATACACAAACGACATCCACACATCTGGGAAAACATATATTTTCGGTCGATGCGTGCCCCGCGTGCATAATATACCAGCCCTAATAATAAAGTTATTTCATACATTTAACTTTAAACGTCCTCATCTAATCACGTCTACAATTTATTTAATACTTGCTATACCCCGAAGAATTTTCCATTTTCCGTTCACATGGGAATTTGGAGATAAATGTATATCCTATGTGTTAATCCAGGCTGTCAGCTAACTCCACATCAAATTTTATTAAAACTCCAGCTGTTTGGACGTGAAGAAGTAACAAACATACACACTCATAAACTTTCGCCTTTATTATATACATATTACACACATCAAACGTGTCTAGGAATCAAGAACATTTTTAGCTCTAAAAAAATCGAATTTATTTAAATCAAATCTAATCTTCTGAATTTGTCTTCTACCTAATTCCCCATGCCTGTATCAATGACTTATCACCACATTTTGAATAGATTATGAATGAATTCAGTTTTTGTAAAATATATTCTTTATTGCAATCTTCTAAAATGTACTTGATCCCTAGACACTTTTGATGTGTGTATTATTGTGATTGCTGTCAAATGTGCGAGCATCCTTAAGATGATTTTCAATTGCTTCCTTCTAACGTCGCTTTGATGAAATATTGTTTATTCGTAAATAAACACATATAAAATATGTAGGTAACCTAGGCGGGTTATGTCCCTTCTACTTATGTTGTTTGTGGGTGCTCTTGAAGGTTAACGCATTATTTAGAAGGCCATATTTATCTGCCTACCCGCACTTGCTAAAGCAAATGCCCACGCCTCACCAAGCGTATTTAACCCAACGTGACGGGGTGAGCCCATCGCCGTTATAGGGTTCACACACCTTGTGGTGCAACCCGCAGGTTTCATCACGATGTTGTCCTTCACCGTACGAACGTTGCGTTGCATACATAGGCTTTGAAAAGGAGTCCTATTAGTAGGTACACGTCCAGTAGCCGAACTCAAACCCGCGACCTCCCGGTTACATGTCAAGGATCCGACCAACTGGACCACAGACGCTCTAAATTTTATGTAATAATTTATTTATATTTATCTATTTTTACAGGATGTACGAAATGGTGAAACTATGCGAATGAAACGGGGTGTCCTGTCCACTAGTATTCTATTATATAAAAATGAATTTGTGTTCGTTAGTCTTGCTAAAACTCGAGAACGACTCGACCGATTTGGCTAATTTTGGTCTTGAATTATGTATGTCAAATTCCAAAGAATGTTTAAAAGGTAATTAAATATGAATTTTATCTCTATCAGCTGTATTACTTCCAATATACGGGATCCCAAGGCGACTTCTTACGGAAATACTATTGTCTAATGTTTGTCGAGGCAGCTAGTTAACTATATTTATTTCGAATATGGAAGTAAATACGACATCACAAAGTATAATCAAAACTCTTGCTTGCAATAATTAAAATTAAAAATAGTAATCAACAAAAAAAGAACCGACTCCAACCAGGAAACTAAATAAAAGTAAGAACTCCCTACAATTTTCGAAGTCTCCTCTCCATTTGTGTGGAATTTCATCTTCAACTCCTGGTTGCCTTATCGTAGGACTTCCGCTTAGGAGTAGGTATTCTAATCTCAAAAAAAAATCGTAAGCGACGAAGTGGATAACTTCGTTGTGAAAAATATACAAATATAAGTAAATATTATAATTTCAAATTAAGGAACCTTCTCCTTTTAAAAATAGGTTACGAAAACATGCAGCTGACTGTACAAGTACCAAACATTCGCCGGAAGCTGCACTTTACCGTGACAAGGTTTTGGTTTTTGCGATATTGTATTGTATTACAAATAAGGCGAGAGCTTTTGCACAAAAAAAAGCTTTTGGCGCTTGCCCGCCCTGACATGTCACGTGCTTCTTTTCTTTTAATCTTGATTCTGTATTCAGTCTACTTTTTATTTATTATTTTTTTGTTATTGCACAATTTTACAAATGGCGGACTTAATGCTAATGCATTTTCTACCACACAACCCATGTTATGTTGAAAAGTTATGTGTAGTGTAGTAGCTAGCTTTTACTTTCTTCACTACTACATAGTACTACTGTTGTAGTCAATTACTCTGGACTGTTGTACATAAATAACTTGACACAGTTTTTATTTAGCCTCTTTTGTGCCCCACTGCTGGGCAAAGGCCTCCCCCCATTCTCTCCATTCATGTCTGTTCTGGGCCACCTCGGGCCACCCCGGCAGATCCGTCATCGCCATCTCCTCCTGGATCAGCATTGCTGCCAGGAAGCTGACTTGACATAGAAATCAATTTTTTCTAAACATTTTCAGGTATTAAAAGGCAGCTATCAAGCCTACACCGTCTTGCAGTTCAAAGATTAAATTGCATTAAAAATATGTTTATACATTAAACTTAACAACTTATTAATAGTGTAGACATGTCAAAATAATTCTAACAAAATTAAATTAATTAGCACTGTAATTATTGGTCTTGAAACCTTTCATATCAGTCTAGGCCACGCTATAATGACGACTAACAAGACTTACACACTGTTTTGTACTTTACACACGTCACAGATATGCCAAAAGGATAAAACACTGTGTAAATTGCACATTTTATAACTGCGGTAGTGTGGAAACCAACTTAATAACTTAAGCTGCAGGTGCCTGCCTAAGGAGCGGCCTCCATTCCTTCTGATTTTCATCTCCAGAACAATCTCGAAAGCAAAGCATGTTGGCTCATTCATTTGGAATGCGTGTGAACGAAATACACTCTGACTCAAGATGGACTCAAATTACGTTTTTAGTAGGATATTATTGACTGAAGTTAAAGTTACCGCTAGCAATTATTCAGTCTTCTCTAACAGCCTGAAGGCAGTATAAATAGACTCCTTCTAATCACGAAGTATATAGTCGAGAAAACTATATCTTTGTATCCAACATAATCAATGAGTAAATAACAAACTCCAAAATGAGAGGTCAATAACTGTCATTATCAGTGACTGGTAGCAGCTGACAAAAAGGTGACAGTGGTGTCACAGCGAGCCACGTGGGAGCCCCGGGCCCCCTGCGCGGATGCCGCCGAGGAAATCTTGAATTAGCCGAGCACTGTGCATGTATTCGGCTCATTATATCAATAGTAGTCGCATTCGATACATACAACTGTCCCTATCGCACCGCATCGGTACGAGCGTGAGGGCAGAAAACGTAGCTCGTAATTTACTGGGAGTGTGATCGTACAGGACGTGAATTGTCCCACAAGTGATCATAGAGCCGGCCTCCCCTCGGCTCACACACCGATACTAGTCGGCAAGCCACATGCAATATTACAGGCCCCTGTATCACTATAACTTTGACACAACAGGTGACAATTCCACGTACGTACGGCCAAGAATCAGCTCTACCACCCTAAGGTTGAATCTCGTATGAACGTCATTAGACAATATTCACTTGTCCAAGTATAACAACTGTACCTTATTGATGTTTTAGTGGCACAGGATGTGTCATCGAAACTGATGGACCACTTTAATAACTGACCGTGGTGTAGTGTTAAAAGATCTCTTGGCGCGTGGCCAAAAAGTATGATACCCAATATAAAGCCAATCGAATGTTCTTCTGATTGATAATTCTCTGTACTGTCACAATAGAAGCATACACATTACACCTTAAACAATACAAGAAAGAGAGACATAGAGGAGAGGCAAGAAATCAAATGAAACATTCAGCAATGGGGTGGACAGAACCTCGAACCACGACATCCCGATGTCACTTCCAGTCAGGCTGTTGGGGCGTAAGCGAAATTGTAGAGATTTTTTAAATATTTCGTTGCTCCTATTAAGCTAGGCATGTCGTAGGAATGCAATTACCCAAAAATAGTTACATTATTGAATAACAAAAATACTAATAATAATAATTAATAATTTGAATGTTTTTTTTATTTTAATTTATGTGAAGAAATTTGTTATATTTTTCATTTTAGTTTGGATGATTGTCCTGAATTGTAAATATTTGTCAGGAACATTACGCATTGGTTATACTGTAATGTAATGTGTGTTCTGTAAATAAATAAAAAAAATGTTTTTCACTCTTCCACACAAAAACTACTGAACGGAATTGAATGAAACATTACAATAATATAGCTTGTACATCGGAATAACACATGGTCTATACTTTATCCTGAATTTCCGAAGGGAACGGGATAAACAGCGCGTAACACCGCCGAGGTAAATCCAGTTAGGAATAATAAATGAATAACCCAATACTTCGGAAAACGTCAGAAATAATACACGTCAGTTTTAACGTTCTGTCTAGGGAGAAGAACTGACAATAACTTCCCTCTGGCACAATCTCTATTAATTTAGTCAAGGACTACAAGCGTAACGCATCCGATATTTAGAGTTCCGTAGCGAAATGGCAAAAAACGTCATATCGGTCCGTCCGTAAAACGTGTCTATTCATTTGTCAGTGGATGTGAATGAATTGATGAATATACTGTTTCTTGCACACTGTAAATTAGAAAATGTAAAACATACAATTGTAAGATTGCAAATGGCGACCTTATCGCTCAGAATCAATGATTCAGCCGTTTTCACTTCTTATGTGAAGAGAGAGAGAGTTCCACAGTCGGATTGCAGTAACAGTGAAAGAATTGTGAAGGAATCGTTGGGAGTGTTCGGGACATTTAAGTGTTAAGGAATGGCAGGAGCGCATAGAGCGACTACTGGACGAAGAAGAAGTAATAAATTAGAATTTACTTTTTAAATACTTAGGTGCAGTGGGACTGAACAATATGGTGTAAAGAAGAGAGAGGACGTGGGCATTCCGGAACAGACGGATGGGGATCCACTTGAGCTTGGCGCGAAATTCGGACTCATGGTCGTATTTACGGAAGACGTAAATGAAGCGGATGCAGTAATTGATTGATGTGAGTACTTTTTCACACAAAAATACATGATATATCATGCAAACTTCCACCGATAATTGGTTTGAACGAGATCTATAGTCTTCTTTACTATTTCGACTAACGATTTGACGCTTCGTATCATACCTATACGGATAATATATTTTTCGAATAATACATTATTTGGGGACGTGATTATACACTTCATAGTTTTACATACATACATACACTTCACTCCGTTCTTCCAGAGGGGTAGGCAGAGACTACAGATCTCCATTTGTCACGGTCCTGACATACCCCTTTCGCTTCATCTACATTCATAAATCTTTTCATACATGACCTCCGGTTTCGAGTACTTTTCACGCCACCTTCGGCCAGGACATCACCAATCTGGTCAATGTATGTCCTTCTGGGGCGACATCTACTCACCCGGCCCATTACATCACCCAACATTTCCAATTCATAGTTTTATTTTGTTCATTTCATTCGATTTTAATGTTAAATCTCTATAGTTGAAAATCCGTCAACATTATTTCGCAAAGTGACAGACGGATCTGTCATATTGCTCGTGAAATGAAGACTTCCGTAAGTAGTTGAATCTTAATACGTAAAGTGACAACGAACTACAAGAACTTTGATTGTACTAACTACGGAACCCTTAATGGGCGAAACCGACTCACACTTGGCTTATTAAAATGGCTGGGTTATCAATCAATATTTTCATAGATAGCTGTAAAAATGTATAACCTAACCAAGTTAAATACACAGAAATGAACAGTTTTATTGCGTCTTTGACAGTACCAGACCAGAACTAGTTGTCAGTGTTGAATGGAACGCATAACACAATCAGTATCCTCTATTAATTACAGCAGTAACAATTTTCTTACAATAGATATATTTACCATCCATTGCTGGCTCTGACGTTTCATTAGTTGCAAGAGTGTAATACACAAGCGGAAATGGACGGCACACGTGGCCATTGAATCGCCAGCTAGTTACCATAAATAATTAAGTTAGCAGACGTGAGCCTCAGATAGTTAAACAGTAGGTACCGTCGGCGAAGAACCTGGTCTGAATCTGAATGTCATTTGATTATTTTTTTTAAATACACTTCATGCCTTTTAATCCCAAAGCGGGGTAGGCAGAGGCACTTGCTTAATAAGCAAACTCCCACGGATCACGCGCGCGTATTTAGCCCAACGTGACAAGGGGTGAGCCCATCGCCGTTATATGGTTCACACACTTTGTGGTGTGCTGGTTTCATCACGTCGTTGTCCTTCACCGTACGAGCGTTGGGTTGCGTACATAGGCTCTGAAAAAGAGTGCCATTAGTACACGTCCAGTAGCCGGACGCGAACCCACGACCTCGCGGTTACATTCAAGTATCCGACCAACTGGACCACAGCCGCTTATTTTTTACAACTGTACTTTACACAAGGAGTGTCCTCAATATAACTTTCTTAGCCGACTGTACATGAACGACAGCTCAGTGTTTAGATCAATATACATATTACAAGTAATACATACATTTGCATACTAATATAAATGCATTTACGCAGTTTGCTTATTCACCTTGCTAATATAATAAAATTCATTTGAACACGTAGGTACCTTCGTACCTACCT
>SJJU01002677.1:0-55421 GCA_012932125.1 Conopomorpha cramerella | reverse complement strand
TATGGGTGATGTAATGGGCCCAGTGAGTAGAGGTCGCCCCAGAAGGACATATACAGACCAGATTGGTGATGTCCTGACCGAAGGTGGCGTGAAAAGTACTCGAAACCGGACGTCATGTATGAAAAGATGTATGAATGTAGATGAAGCGAAAGGGGTATGTCAGGACCGTGTCAAATAGTGATCTGTAGTCTCTGCCTACCCCTCTGGGTGACAGGCGTGAAGTGTATGTTATGTTATGTTTGTCTTTAAGAAATATAGGTAACCTATCTACTTACTCACAAAACACAGGACCTTCGTTAGCCTGTGTCGTGAGTACAACAAAAAAAGATCCAGAAATAACTCTATTATTAGGTCGGGAAGCTACAATACTAAGGTAGGCAGTGCTTTTTGCCTATATGGTGTGCACGCCACTGCTGAGTGGCGACAGAGCGTAATCGTTAAGTATGGTCAGGCTATAATTCTGTAAATATAACAGATGTCAGAAAACTGATATCAAAAGTGCGTTACCCAATGAATTAAATTACATTAAAAACGTTTTTACATACAACATGAAGTTATATTAAAAATACTATGTGCTGCTAAAAATACTAACTGGCCATACTTAAAGATTACACCCTATATTTTATATATACCTACATATTTACGAAGATGTATAATATATATATATGTATATATATATATATATATATTATATATGTGACAATATATATATAACTAGTGGACGTCCCGCGATTTTATTCGCGTAGTTTAATAGTACCTGCATGCCAAATTGAAGCGTCTAATGCGGTTTAAATGTTTCATACAAAAGTATTTTCCCGTTAATTCCCGTTCCCGTGGGAATATCTGGAATTCCTTTTTTAGTGCACCCCTACGATACCTAAGATACGTCCGTTCCAAATTTCAAGTGCCTACGTTTAGGCATTTGGGCTGTGCATTGATATGTCAGTCAGTCAGTAAGTCAGATTTTCCTTTAATATATTTAGATATTATGTATTAACATACATTACGTGAGTCACGTATCCCATGTAAGATGAGACAGCGTTCGCTATAAACAATACGCTTCACGCCTTTTTATTCACAAAGCGGGGTACTTACTAAGTAAATTCCCACTGTATAAACAATTATATTCATCGCATTATTACTACTAAACAAGGAATTAATCCTACGCTAAGCAGTGGCGTGCACACCATATAGGCAAAAAGACACTGCCTACCTTGTCGTAAAAGCCAGTGCACGCCACTGACGCTAAGACTGACATATTTCAATAAATACATTAATTCGTAAAGCGTCTGTGGTCCAGTTATAAATAAATACATTCTTTACACACGGCCACCTGACCTCAAACTAGGATACCCTGTACTATGGGTGCTAGAGACTGATATACTTGCAAACATACTTTTAAATACATACATGGATAAATAAAAAACAAGTATTGGAAAATACCAATCAAATCGAAATAACGCTTCCTTCTGAATCTAAGTTGATTTAAAGTTGTTCAAAAAACGGCTCGTCTGATATATTAACCCCCTTACCAATAAACGCCTTTTTACTTACACAACTGTTATTTCAGGTCTACTTGAACTGGTTATTCCGTATTTGACATACAACTGACAAGTTAAGTTGAGCTTTGTGTATCTTTTAAATAGCAATTCTGCCATCATTAGTAAGGTCCTTAAAGTTTAAACCTGGTATTACGGCGAGCCAGCTCGTGACGAAATGTCGGACAAACAACGAAGGTAAGCTGAATGCTTCATCATCATCATCATCATCAGCCCATACCTGTCCACTGCTGGACATAGGCCTCTCCATAGCTGAATCTCTCTGCATAGCTTATCTTTGGTTAATTTTCGCACCTTAACCCTTAGTCAAACAAGGTTAGGTCTTTTTCTCGTGGATTTTGGACTCTATTGACGTTTGTTATTCTAATTACCAAGACTCCATCACATAAACTCGGGTGATGATAATTATAAAATCTAGCTTTTAAGTATAATATGAAATTATTATTTACTGTTTATATAAGTATGTGTAGTGTTACATAGCTTATGTGATTATTCTGTGATAACTTCTCTGAAATCTTTAGATAATTCCAGTGAAGACATTCAATAGAGTTCAAAGTATGTTTTGGTAAGTGGGAATATAGCCTTTATTTGATTAAGAGTTAAAAAACCTCACACAGAAACCTCACCTAATTCACTCAAAAGTGTCACCTCATAGTTAGTCAGCCAACAATCTGCTCTTAGTATCACCTTAAGGTTTGAAACTTAAATACATGTTAGACGTTTAGGTTAAATATTTGCTTGTCACAATATAACACCACACCACTTTACCTTGATGTTTTAGTGGCACAGGAAATCATCTAAACTGATAGAGCAATTTCATGACCGACCGTGCAATGATAGATCTCACACAAAGACGCACAGCTGATACGTCAACACATCACTAAATAACAAAATAGGAGCACGGAATAGAACCCGCGAACGTCCTACAGAAAGGAGAGATTTCTTTATTTCTTTAAATATTTTACAACAACACACACATTGCCTTCATCCTATGTTAAGTAACTAAACCACTTATGATATGGAATTCAGAATTCCTTTAAATCATTATCATCATCATCAGCCCATACTTGTCTACTGCTGGACATATGCCTCTACAATTGCACGCCACTGTGATCTGTTTTCGGCTTCTCACATCCAGCTTCTGCCAGCCATCTTGCGTATATCATCAGTCTTTTTGACTGAGGGCGTCCTACACTCCGTTTGCCGAGACGCGGTCTCCACTCGAGAACTCGTTTGCCCCAACGGTCATCGGTTCTACGGCTAATTTCTTTAAATATTTTACAACAACACACACATTGCCTTCATCCCATGTTAAGTAGCTAAAGCACTTATGATATGGAATTCAGAATTCAAAATTCCTTTAAATACATACTTTTATAAATAAATCACCCAGACACATCCAACAAGTACTTAAAAGCTCATCACCTAAGTACCTGTTAGCGGTAGGAATCGACCCCACGACCCTACGGTACAGGGCAGACATGCTGACCACTGCAACAACGGGCCCGTCATAGGATACCCTTGGAGATTTGCATAATAATGTCATTATCTAACATTGCCTTCGACTGCGATAATATCGTATACTAGTTCTATAAATCAAATATCAATATCTATCATAATTGTCTATGATCACATCCGGATATGGCATTGTAAATCGCAATTAAGTATTTTATCGATATTTCAAAAATATAAGGAATTTATTGAACGATACTATGGAAGATTGGAGAATATTACCTGGCTGACTAGTCCTGTATAACGCATTTCATTTTTGCAATAAGTCCAAATAAAAAAAACCTAACACTCGACGTTTAAAACTTTCACCGAAAAGGCGCACATAAACAAAAGAACTTTTCAGTCATTGTAACTTTAAAAAAAAAATTAAAACCCGTCTCTGCCTCCAATCCGAGCGGCTGATCTCCACTCGGCACATTTCACAATGAACGTTCTCACGTAAACCTGCCACGCGATAAACAACCTCGCGTCAAAGGCATAAAGTCTAAAATATTTAACGGTGGAAAATATGAATTCACTGCTTTTACTGGAAAAGCGCGCAACAAATAATGAGATGCGGATCGACCTAATTTTTCCGGTAAGGATACCTTTATGAGGAAAAAAATACTGTTTGAAATAGTATTTAAAATACATCAGTACATAAATCAAGAGCAGCTGTGACCTAGTTGTTGTCAGCTACTTTTATTTGCATTTAGATATTTTATGTTTTACTTCAGCTATCTAAGTAAATACATTAGCTGTGCCGTGTGCTATAAGTCACATTTTATTACGTTCCTAAGGTAATTTCGGTATAAATATAAACTGTGTTACGCAGGGATAACATTTCTGGTTATAAAATAATTATCGCATCATCATCATCAACCATATGGCATCCATTGCTGGGCGAGGGTCTGCTCCAATGTCAATAGTCGCCACGCTTGGCAGGCGGGTTGTCGATCATCGAGCAGTGGTGTTGTGGTTTAACTCACAGATAGAACTGCAGCCCGTCCTCTGGAGAGTTCCCTCGGTGCCTCCTACGACCTCATACGACGAGAAAACTTAGGCTGGGGTGGTGACATATGTATTCTATTCGCCGTCACCACACGGCATCCGATCCTTATTTTCTGTTTTTATTTTTTTTCCTGTCAATATTAAATCGAGATAAGTACTGTATTGCGTACTTACAGGAATAGGCTAGGTCATTATGCTTATGAGACATTTTTTACGTCAGGCCAGTAGTTTTGGATTGGAACCTATTCCAAGCAATATCTTGATCTTTCCTCAAAAATAATTTTAATAATCAAAAAAATAAATGCCTCACAGATTACTTGACGAAATAACTTCAACCGAAAATAATACTAGGTATTAGGGTTATTTTTTTAATAAATTCATTTCACGCTATATTTTCTACAATAATTTAATAAAGAAAAAAATTTAAGTTTTCAAAAGTAAGAGCTAAAGAAATGGGGTAGGTGATTATTATTTAATAGACCATACAATTATCAGAAGGCTCCACGAACTAAAGTTCAATGTAGATCGAATTTTCAGTTTTCAGATAACTCGTTAAGGGCTATCCTATCCTGCTTGTCGCATCAAATCTCTTTAATCCAAAGTGATAGAGTCTGGATCCGGGAAAATCCCACAGCGGCTCCTATTAATGAGAAAGGATCACAGCGGCACGACATGCAGAATAGAGTAGGGCTCAATGACGTCTGACGCACACTGATATGGCTAAATGGTAGGACCCGTCGATAGGATTCACACAGATTTTATTAAGCGAATTTCTTCACTGTACAGTCCGCCAAAAATGAGATCTCCACCTAATCAGTTTCTATCTTAACTAGTGTGAATGTCATTTGACGTTAAGGTTTATTTTTTACTTGTTAACTGACTTTTAAAAAAGGAGGACTTTCTTAATTCGATTGTATTTTGTTTTGTTTTTTTTCATGTTTGTTTACTTGTGATTTGAATGATTCATTTTTGTTTTAAAGCGGGTGCTTCCTGTTTGGGCCCATTTAAATTTGTTTCAGTTCAGAAAATGGGTAGATGCCATTTTCTGATGCTTTTTAATGTTTTGTCACAGGAAATGTCCTCAAAATTTATGATGGAACGTTTTAAAATAAACAAATATATTAATGAAATTTGTTACGTCGAATAATGTGTAAAATACAATTAATTTCACAAACATTTAATCGAATAATCTTCCTCAAAGGCAAAGTGTACCTGTTCATAACGCGACACCCTCAACTCGAGGCAAATTTGATTATGAAGACATTGTCAAGTTTGTCAGCAATCACCCGAAGGGCATATTCTGCCGAGCTAGCTAAAGGGCGTAACTACCAATCAGTTGTTCAAGGTAAAAAGGTCTTAATATCTCTACCCTAGACAGGTTAATATGAAAAAATAGAGTAAGTAAAAATATGCAGTCAGGTAGCTGCATTGAAGCCCATTATCCTATGCACAGAATCGGAAGTTTTGCTCATCGCAAAATTGAGATGGGCAACAACCGAAAAGATGATTGATTATAAATACCCTATATTCCTTTAAATAACGAATTCGACGTAATTGCAGTTTGGTGGAATATTAAAGACCAATTTTGCTTTGCTATTTTATCTGTAAACATTTTAAACTTATAGAATTTATTTCCAATCGATATTATACTTTTAGATACTTCGAAGATTATTTATTTGATTAGGTACGTATATTAAAACATTAAATATTAGGATTTTATTTCTTCTTTTTTTAATTTAGGTATTCAAATACGTAGCCTTACAGACACTAGGGATCTCCATTTGTCATCCCTTTTCCTCATCTACATTCATACATGCATACATGGTGACTGGTTTTGAGTACATTTCATGTCAACTTCCGTCAGGAACCTGAAGAACATAATGATAATCGCTAATTGGCGCTAAGCCTGGTTATGTCTCATTTGTACTACAGAACAAATTTCTCTCTCCTACTTTTCCTAGAGAAGGAAAAGGACAAATAAACTAATATTGTTCAATGAAGTCATGTTCTATTACAGAAATGGGACTTATTCCTAATCCTTAATTAAATCTCGTTACCACGGGATACTCGGACCTTTCTTCAGTGATTAGAGAATATATCGTCCCCGTAGAGCGAAAACTTACTTAGTCGCTAAAATGACGAATTGAGCTATGAATGTCACAAGAAGCAGTTTTTATTTTCTTAAATTTTCGGTCCAATCCAATAGGTACCATAGATAACAGTTTATTTTATGTTAAAAATCACTAACTAGCATAAGAGTTTTATTTTTATCAGGGTAAAAGTAACTATCTTATTCATTTATGTCTCTGTTAAAATTAGTATAATTGTGAGACCAAAGTCCAATAATTACTTCTTACCTATTTTTTCTCCGTGATAAACACAAGACAAAAGCCGCCTTAATCTTAATATGTATGCCTTATAAAATAAATAAGATTAAAAAAAACACAAGACAATTTTTATTCGTAAAATCACTAATGCTACTTAATTACTTTAACAAGAAATATAGTGGAAAACTTTAGTGAAAAGTAACTAAGTCGCGTTAGTGATATTTCGCATAAAATATTTTAGTGATAACTCACTTCGTTTGAAATTGTATGGGGTAAGTGCCTAACTCGAATACTCTTTAAATATTTCGATAAATATAAATATTATATATGTCATCACATAGGTTGCTACCTACGTTACCACATATGTTGCTACATCACCTTTAAAATGATACATTTACTGTGTATCGTATCACTTGCAGATCAAAAGTTAGAGAGTTCATTTTATTTTCAAACTTTGCTGCCCAAAAATTCGGAACCATAAAAATGATACTTAGTGATTTTTCGCTCTACGGGTACAATAAAAGCTTGCCGCTCCTTGTACAATCAATGACTACAGGAGCGAAATACTTCTGCGCTTAACGTACCGGTTATTTTTTAAAATAAAATGTCGAACTCTCTAACATTCTAATAACATTCATGAACATCTGTTCAGCACTTTTAACAAAACGAAGCATTCACACATTTAGATTTATAGTACTAGTAGAATGAGTGATCTAAGTCAAAGAAGCACCATTAGAAGCTACTACTAACTTACTTTATACGAGAACGCAAAGTTTTAATGAAATAAGAGACAAGGTAGTCCAATGGCCACCCAGCTAGTTATCATTCTCAGGGTGCGAATCCCTCACCAAAGTATTTCAACAAGCACTGAAGAGAGCTGTAACTTCGGCTTAGCTTCGAGCCTTTGACGTCTCGAGAGCTTTTCGCCTGTTGAACATCTAGTTAACACTCACTGGAAATGCCGATTTACGGGAAAGTGCCCCTTATTACCTGTCTACGTACAGTGGAAAATCGGACACATTATATACATGTTAATTCGTATTAATTTGTTTGTCAATTGGGTAGATTAGTCCCAAAGCGAGGTAGGCAAAAGCATACGGTTCACCAAGCGGCTTTAACCCAACGTGATAAGGCAGTGAGTCTATGGCCGCAATAGATTTTACACACCTTTATGGTATGCAGATTACATCATGATGCTTTCCTTCATGGTAAGAGCGTTACAGTAGCTTACTAAGCTTTTTCCCTAGACCCATTGGTAAATAGACCTATAAATACTCAGTTAAATTGTATACTTTGTGTGACTCTAATGACAAGTATCAGAAAGAGACAAATGCTCCTCAAGCACTACATAAAGTATTGATTTTTCATTGAATATGGCCCTATGTATTCACCCCAAGTGAGTATTAAATTTCCTCCCGTCGTGATTTTTCTTTTCAAAGATCTCGTCCTTGAAATGAAATGGCCGATTGAAGACGAGGCAAAAGACCTAATTGGCAGACTCCCTTCCTCTAACTGCTAAAGCTTTATAAGAAAGCTTAGCCTGGATGCGACTGCTTTATAGAACATATCCCGATAAAAAACGTAGACTTTTATTTATAAAGTGCTTAAGCAAATAATACTTGTTTCTTCTAAACCATTACGTAAAATAAAATCTATAGGATATTTCTGATCTACGAAATTGTCAATGTGTGGAAGGTTTTTTTTTATTGTAGTTGTTAGTTGTGAGAATTATTCATTCTTTCTTTAATGCGTACAAGGAGTTTTAATTCTTCTTTCGCATCTGGCTACGAAAAAAAAACGGTTGCGGATACATCCGAAACGGTCTCGACGATTAATGAAACAACACATTTTTAAGTAAGACAAATGGCTGTCTTACTTTTAAATGTATTGCTGTATAATATGGAGACATTTTCAGATGAAAAGCGGCCAGTTTTTTTGGTTAGGGCATATTTCGAACGGCGACCAATGGAATAGATAGCTACATTATCCCTGAGTAACATTATGTTATTTGTTATTCCGAAATTCTTACGGTAGAATGAAACGTGAGCAGAGTAGTGCCACGCGGCACAACACGTACGTACGTAAACTTGCCGCGCTGTCTCTAAGCGGGGTAGACAGAGATTAGAGACCTTAGCGTAAAAAAAAAATACCTACACTTCAACCCAAACAGGAGTAGTTGTAAATATACATTATACTCAATCGTTTATTGCTTTTACACAATGTGTTGTAAGATCTAAAGTAAGTATTAAGTATTCTATCGTAACGTGTAATTTTTTATTATGTGTGTACTTTTTTATTTTATTTAAAATGCTTCGTCCAGCATCATAGTTGTTAGGTTACGTATTAGGCAAATAATACTTTCGCCATAGGTATAGGTACGTCGCGTAGGTGCACCGAGATTGGACATGGTTTCTCATTTACTATTAAACTACATTTTATTACTAAATGTATAGTAACAATAATATAAATACAGAGCGAATATCGATTACCTTGCAGTGGCGTGCACACCATATAGGCAAAAATACACTGCCTACCTTACTATTTTGGTTACCCGACTTAATAATAGAGTTATTGCTAGATCCTTTTTTGTTGTACTCACGACATAGGCTAACGAATGTCCTGTGTTTTGTGGGTGAGTTGATAGGTACCTATATTTCGTAAAGACAAGTTACCTATACTACATATGTGTCAATCCTTGGGGATTACTGCCTACCTTGTCATAAAAGCCAGTGCACGCCACTGTTACCTTGCAACAGAGACTTATGCAATTGAAGAGAGAAACCGTTGTGGGCCTTTGGAGCCTGCGTATAAAGTTTGTATACCACCTCGGTGAAGTCCTAAAACAGCCTAGAGTAGCGGTGGTGTGCAAAGTACGTGGAATTGAAGGCCGGAAGGAAACGAGGACCTATGGCTGCAGTGCTAACAAATCCTTTAGGAGAGGAGATTTCACAGCGCAAATGGCGGTGGTTTGGTCACAAATAGGAATCCAACAACGAGCATCGCGTTCGAACGGCAGCCTGTGAGAGGTCAACGCAGGCCTGGATGCTACGTACACACGTCGCGACGTACCATCGACACCGAGCTGAGAGCGCGAGGGCTGAGCTGTTGTGATGCCAGAGTTGTTGCAGAGGACAAGACGGCGTGGCGCCATGTAGTAAAGTCCCTGTGTACGGTCGGCCAAGAAAATGGTCTATCAGTTTTGATGACATTTCCTGCGTCACTAAAACATCAATAAGATAGAGTTGGTATATTGTGACGAGTGAACAATGAACCTTAATGTCTGATCATCATATGAGTTTCAACCTTAAGGTGGTAGAGCAGATTCTTGGCCGACTGTACTACTGGGGTACCAAAGGGCTTAAGTAAGTAACACATATGTTAGTTCAAGTACAACGCTGCTCGTCGTCGACCAATGACTAGCGCCCGTGAATGACAGACTACAAATGAGCCAATCATCGTTTTGGTTACGCCCATTCTCCATTTCATCTAGTTGCCACTTGATCAGACTTCATCTCATGTAAGACTAGCTGACTCGGCAAACATTGTTTGCCCGTATACATTATAAATCCCGTTCCCGTGGGGATTCCGGGAATTCCTTTCTTAATGCACCCCTACGGTACCTAAGCTAAGTTCGTGCCTATCAAGTTACTACGTTTAGCCGTTAGGGCTGTGCTTTGAATTTCAGTCAGTCAGAGAGCGTCTCCTTTTATATATTTAGATGTATAACGTTAGGAGTCAATTGGTTGTATGGCCGATAGTCTATCTTCATTAATAAATTTAAATGAAGTAGGTAGTAGTATGTAATACCTGGACTTAGAACCCTAACATATAAACAATTGAATATAGTGTAACATTGTTAACTGGGCAACGCATAGACTGACCTTGCCTGTGTCTGACAGAAACAATTTACCGCCATTCATCACGGCTATTGTGATCGAGCGATTTTCTTATCACAACTAACGTGTAAGAGGTAACTCGATTACCTGTTCCTATGAAATAATTTATCTAAACAAAGTCATTCATTATGTGGGCGCTATATATTGAATCAACACATTGATCCATTTTTTATTGTATGCAAGACTAGTTGCCAGACCTCAGATCCTGTGTTTCTCTGCATTTATTACACACTAGTGGACTCGACAGACGTTGTCCTGTCTTAACTATTAATATGAATATCTAGGGTGGCCTGCGCCCAGCAGTGGATGTCATTTTTTTCTTTCATTAGAACCTTTTGCTTTCATTACTGAGCACAACAAAAGAAGAATTAGCAAAATCTGTCCACCCGTTCTGGAGTTATGGAATGACAACGAAAAGTGGCTTTGATTTTTATAATAGACTAGTAAGTGGACTCGACAGACGTCCTGTCTTAACTATATCCAGGTTGGCCTGTTCCCAGCAGTGGATGTCATTTTTTTCTTTCATAAGAACCTTCTGCTGTCATTAATAAGCTCAACAAAGAAAGAATTAGCGAAATCGGTCCACCAGTTCCGGAGTTATACCATGACAACGAAAAGTGGCTTTGATTTTAATATATAAGATATAAACCTTTCTCAATAATCACTCTATCTACTGAAGAAAACCGCCAAAACATACGTACATAGGTACAGACGGCGGGAGGCGACTTTGTTTTATACTTTGTATTGCTAATGTTCTGTGTCTATCCACACATTGTTGCATTGTATCAAAGAGTAGAACTTGGTACTATATTGTGGCGTCCGCATGAAATATTAACGATGTATGAACTTTGTTAGAGGTAGAGAAAGGAAGTACTGGTCACCTTCAATACTGCAAAGTAAAGAAACTAATAAACAATAATAGCTCTTATTGTAAGTTAGAATGATAACATAATTATATAAATACGGAGATGGACTAGTGGTCATCTCTTTTGAAAAATGGCATTCGCGGATACTGCCTCTGACATAGGAATTATGCCGCTTTAGTATTATGTACGTCCGAATATGTGCCTAGTGAAATAAGCGTGTATTGTGTTCGTCTGGGTGAGTAATCTCTTTTTTTTCTTAGACTATTATGGTGATCTATATATCTATTTATATGTATATTTAAAATTATTTATGTATAGGATTGAGTACTATGTGAAATGTCCCGGGATATTATTGCTATATGTATAGGTACTCCGTGACCCTAACTGTACATGTCCGTGACCCTAACTGTACATGTACATACTATACTGAGCACTGGTAATTGATAACATTTCTGACAATAACGTAAGATTCAACAAAAGTAGAAATAATACGTAATGCAGTTTTTATAAAGAAAACAATTATTTACTTATAACACTGTGCACCTTTAGTTAAAATATAAAAGTTATATTTATTTGTTTGGTTAGACATATAAATACAAAAAGAAGTCATAAGCCAGAAAAGTGCAATTACGAAATATGATTCCCAAAAAAAAAAACGAAATCAATAAGACTTGTAATTTAGTATTTTTCTACAATTTTGAAAAAAATCATAGTACGAAATTCTCGGAGACGTATCCGCCCTAGTCTTTCCTTTGTCCAGATTTAGTCAATCGACTGCAATCAGCGACACTCTAATCACCAATTTAGCCACTTCCATTTGCCATTCATTCTCTTCCGGCCCTTAAACGCTGCTCATTAAAGACGCTGTCAAACAATACCGATAATATAATAATATAAATACGCAGCTCAACAAGTGCCGCCATGAGCTTTGTTCTGCGCAGTTCCGCACTTAATATTTCCCCCATTGCATTTAATGAATTAAACTCACCTTTTTTACGTCTTGCCGATGATTAGTCACTGGTCACTCGTGTCAATATCAATTGTATTTTACACTTTATTGTTCATGACTGGGGGAGCGCACGGTTGAATGCGTGTACGCGGCTCGGCGGTTGCGAGTCCACTGATGTATTTTCTGCTTTTCATCTGGTGCTGGGATCCTGTGGGCGAGAGGCGAGGTGGCGGCGCGGGGCGGGGAGGGGAGGGGGAGCGAACTGCACAGATTGATCCACGATGCTTCCGGACTCATGTCCTTAATGACAGCGTCCTACGGGATGGGTCCTACACACAGGATACGTTTCAATGATCGGTTTTGTGTCACATACTCTTTATGCTGCCTTTGGAGTTTTGCGTTTTATTTTTAAGATTTTATGAATATCTAACCACGACTACTAGTTTTTCCTTATTACTTGTGAAGGTAAACTGGTGTTAATAATAAAACAAACAACATTCCAACTTGATATCACATAGCAATAAGTTTTAAATGAGCAAACCCTATGCAAATGAGCACCCTCTACGCGCCCTCGTAGTTACTACGCGCGTAGTAGCCTTCGTAGTCGACTACGGCGTAGAAACAGGAGCGAGCTTGCAGCTTTTGATGTGCAGTTTTAATTATTCTGTTTTATACCAAATAATGAAAGTACAACATGAAATGTTTTTACAGTGATGAATGATTTTACTTGTAATACCTTCAATAGTGCAAACATAGCTAATACGATGCAACAAGTAGCTCTTGTTCTGATAAGTCATAGTAAAAAAAACGTAAGATACAATTACGTATTGTTATGAACATTAAAACCTGAAAAGTCAAACCCTAAGTAAAATATAGACCAATACCCGTTATCGGTCTATATTTTACTTAGGCTGATGGATAGCTTAGGGCATGGAATCTAAAAAAAAAAAGAAACATTTGTACGCAGTATTCTATTAATTAATTACCCAAACGATCCCATTGCATCGAAGTAATCCAGAAGAAAATAGAAAGACACATCCAGAATTGTAGAACACGACTGGCAATCTGAAGTTGTGGCTTCGAGCCACAACTTCAGATTGCCAGTCGTGGTTTCCACTTGGCTACATCCGCAAATGCATACTTTTACATTCAGAAAGCGACGTGAATATTCATTCATGTCTCCTAGGTCACTTCTCATTTAACAATTCGCGCTGCTTAAGAGTACCCCTCTTAACTGTGCCCAACGTTACGCGGTGTAATCTAACAAGTATACACAGCGAGCGTTTGTGCAGTCGGTACGTCAGTGGTGTGCACTGACTTTTACGACAAGGTAGGCAATAATCCCAAGGATTGACTCTTATGTATAGGTAACTTGTCTTTACGAAATACCTATCTACTCACAAAAAAACACAGTACTTCGTTAGTCTATGTCGTGAGTACAACAAAAATAGATCTAGCAACAACTCTATTATTAGGTCCGGTAGCCAAAATACTAAGGAAGGCAGTGTCTTTTTGCCTATATGGTGTGCACGCCACTGCGATACGTAGTAAAGTAAGTAGGCCAGCTTGATGCGTAACATGCTCGATGGGAATGTTACGTTACACCTCGTAACGTTAACCTAAACTTTGTCTGAGAATAGTGATTCTTATTAATATACAGAGTGCTGTATATTAAAATAAAACCATCAGCATCAAAATCTGTTGCGTAGTTTTAAAGATTAGATTAAGAAGCATAAATTGGGACAGACAGAAGGTAAGCAACTTTTTTTTATACTATGTAATTATTAAGGTTCGTGATTACTTATCACAATATAACAACTGTTGCGTAGTTTTAAAGATTTAAGCATAAATAGGGACAGACAGATGGTAAGCAACTTTGTTTTATACTATGTAATTATTAAGGTTCGTGATTACTTATCACAATATAACAACTCTACCTTAGTGATGATTATGATATTGTGCACAGGAAGTATTATCAGAACTGATAGAACACTTTTTTGGCCGGCTGTAGCTACATTGTGATATTGTATCTCGTATTCTGATCATGAAAAATGTTCGTTTAATCGTTACAGATAGTTACACAAATGTATGAAAGAAATATTGTTCGAACTACTCACAATATTCTCCATATATCAGACCATTTCTCAGTGGTGGCCTATTATTAAGGCTGCACTTACCTGTTATTTATTTAGAAAGCTGATAAAACGACGATGTTTTTTTAGTAATTTGTACGATTGATATCATTTTTTTTTTTTAAGTAGACCATATGTTTTCTTATAATAAGCACTAAGTTCAAAAAAATAAAATTATATTTCCGTTGATTTTATTAAGTCCGGTTGTTTTATTTTGGGGTTTCATAGTTAGTACAGTTAAACGTGAGTTTACAATTAATAAAAAAAATAAAGAATCACAGTAAATAACTCATGGTTTTTATTTTACAAACTTTTTCATGCAAGATTCTGGGAATTTCTAGAAAATATTAAAAAAGTCAATATCTCAAGAACCATTAATTTCCGACCATACATATGGAGGTTTATTTTATTGCATTTTAACTCCTATATCACCCCATGCCAGGAATACGTCGAGTTACAAGTGACCCTGTATATATATAAAAGAAAGTCGTCTTAGTTACTCCATTTATAACTCAAGAACGGCTGAAGCGATTTGGTTTAAAATTGGTGGGGAGCTTAGAACCGGGAGACGGACATAGGATACTTTTTACCTCAATCCTGTTGGTCGCGTCGCTATATAGAAGGCGTTATAGTTTGCATGAAGAACTGAAATTACGCGAATGAAATCGCCCCGCCCCGTCCACTAGTTATTTATAATTAATTTAAAAAAAATACACTTCACGCCTTTTAATCCCAAAGCGGGGTAGGCAGAGGCACTTGCTTAATAAGCAAATATGCCCACGGTTCACCAAGCGTATTTAACCCAACGTGACAGGGGGTGAGCCCATCGCCGTTATAGAGTTCACACACCTTGTGGTGTGCGGGTTTCATCACGATGTTATCCTTCACCGTACAAGCGTTGCGTTGGCTCTGAAAAAGAGTCCCATTGGTACACATCCAGTAGCCGGACTCGAACCCGCAACCTCCCGGTTACAAGTCAAGTATCCGACCCACTGGGCTACTAAAGCCAACTAAGTTGATAGCACATGTTTCAGTGTTTCTCCGGATGAGCGACATGTCGAAGGGGACCTCTCTCTCCCGGGTCACTACAAAAAGAAGTCCCAAATAAATAAATGTAAACAAAAAGCGGTGTTGTGGTTTAAGTCACAGAGAGCGCTGCTGCCCGTCCTCTGGACAGTTGTCTAGGTCGCTTCCTACGACACCTACGACCAGAAAAATTGGGCTGGGGTGGTGACACATATCGAGCCATGACTGCCAACTTATCGTAAGCGACAAAAGGTAAATTTTAAAGGAGAAGGCTATTTTTTTAATATTTTTGCCCGTACAAAACACACAGATCAAAAATTTTAAAGGAAACTATATTGACATAATATGATGTATACCACACCGCATAGCCCAAGGTTAGCTGGAAGATAATGCTTTGTAGCATTAAGTTCGCCTTTGTACAATTTTAGTGCAATAAAGTGTTAAAATAATAAATAATAAATGTATAAAAAAATATGCAGTATGAAGCGTTGCAGTTAAAAACGCTATTTGAGATGAAAAACACAATTTGTTAAAAATTGTCGCTTCCGATAAGTCGGCGGTCATGGCTCGATATATATTCTATACGCCTTCACCACACGACATACCTATCTGATGTTGTGATGTGGTATACATGAAGCACGTTTGTATAATTATTACGTAGCTGTTCATCCTTGACTTAAAGGCCGGCCCGTGACGTTCAAAGTTTGTACATACATGACCTGACGTTTGTGTCCCAGTAGGGTTAGGGTTAATTCTTCCTTAATTTATTCTCAATTCTCAATTTTATACTAAGTTTAAAATCTTTATATTAAGGAGCGAAATTAACCAAATATGATCATCATCATCATCATCATCAGCCCATACCTGTCCACGGCTGGACATAGGCCTCTCCAAATATAGGCATAGAATATTCATCCTTTCCAAACTAAGGAAGCGTTCCTTTCTCCAACCTTACTACTACAGTATTTTATCAAAATACAGGTTACAAAGTCAAATAGGTGGTTGGTAGGCGGATGGAAGCGATGTGGCGACGGCGAATAGAATACATGTGTCACCACCCCAGCCGAACATTTCCCGTCTTGGGGGTCATAAGAGGTTACCGAGGGAACCCTCCAGAGGATGGGCAGCAGCGCGAACCGAGCTGGCCAAGCGTGGCGATTATTGGAAATCCCCCCCCCCCCCAAAATAATTACGGAAATCATTGCAGGAGGCCCTCGCAGTGGACACCATGTGGCTGATGATGATGAGGCGGGTGGTGGTAACTGACCAACGTTACGAGGTGTAACGTAACATTCCCATCGAGCATGTTACGCATCGAGCTGGCCTACTTACTTTACTACGTACTGACGTACTGACTGCACGAATGCTCGCTGTGTATAAATGTTACTCTACACCGCGTACCGTTGGACCCCTCTTAAGCAGAAAAACACTGTTAATTATGCATATTGGCAAAATAACGTTTGCCGGATCAGCTAGTGTGTAATAAACTTTATTTGAGTTTCAACCGGTCAAACCGTTTCAAAGGTGTCAAAGATGGTACAGCAGATTCTAGGTCGAGTTGACTTAGAATCTGCTGTACCACCTTACATAAAAATATAGCAAGTTAGGTACATGTTTACGCGTACTTTTCACACTATGATTGGCGTTCGTGGAAATTCAATACGATATTAAAACAAATTGCATAGACGCATAGTGCAGGATCGGATGTCAGCGTTTATATGCAGCCAGCCTTTGAGGTCAACGCTGCTCAGCTACTAAATTGTTTTTAATTGCCAGGGATCGGGTGACTGCGTTCCCAATGCTAATTCACTAAAACTACAACTATTTCGTGTTTTTTAAAGAAACGCGCAATGACATTAGCTGTTTAAACCGGGTATTGTGGTGCTAATGCTATGCTAAGTACCTAATCTGAATGCTTATCTTTGGTTAAATTTTCGCGCCGTAATAGCTCAGTTTAAACTTTTAATATAACTAAAACTATTTGTTAAAAGTTACACTTCGCCGTTGCATAATGAGAGGTTTTCTGATAGCTTCAAATATGTCAAAAGTAAGTTCTAAAACATCTCACAGATGGCGCTAATCAGACATGATCTTAAAGAGAAACTCAATTGTCAACAAAAAATTAAAATATGAAATGACAACCCTGTCTCCATCTATTGACATTTCTTAAAACTGTAATAAGCCACCTGTCAGAAAACCTCCCATTATGACTACTTTAACTAATTTAAATTTAAAGGTGCGTTAGTTAGTAGAAGTAGAAGAACCGTGTGGTGGGGGCCTCGGCGAGGCGTGGTTGTGGTTTAACTCGCAGAGTTAAGAGTGTTGCCCGTCCTCTGGAGAGTTCCCTCGGTCGCCTCTTACGATCCCCACGACCACAACGGGAAAAGTTGGGTTGGGGTGGTGACACATTATATTCGCCGTCACCACACGGCTGTACAAGTAGTACTATTATTTAATCTCAACTCGGCATACTCCATGGCATTTGATCAATCAAATTTAACCCACCGATATAGTTGATGGGTTTATCCCTGGGCTGGCCACTATCGCCTTAAGAACTATTGTCTAATACGTCCCATTAGAGAATTGCACGTTTGCACTTGTTGTTTTGATACAGCGTCTGTGGTCCAGTTGTCGGGCCGGCTTGACTTGCAATCGGGAGGTTGCAGGTTCGAGTACCTACTTGACCTCTCCCGAGGGACCAATGAGACATCTTTTCACATACTATATTGTAAGCAACGTAACATTCATAGAGCGAAGGAAAACATCTTGATGAAACCCGCGAATATTTTAACGGTAATGGGCTCAAATTGACTTAAATCTTGGTAAACCGTGGGCATTTGCTTAGCAAGTGCCTCTTCTTTTAGGATTAAAAGTCATGAATGTTTTTTATAGTTGTTTACACACATTGTAAAACTGGACATGCGGACCGCAAGCTCATGAGGTGAGAGTGTAACCATTTTTATCTAAATAATATAAATTTATACAGTTCTATGGTAATGTTTTTTCTTTAATGTTTGTTAAAATTAATAATAATATCTTTGCTGCATAGCTTACACGCCGCTGCCCGTTCATTTAAAAAAAAAACAATAATATTGACAAGTGTCATTACATATCGTTTGACGTTGCCTGCCGCATTGTTTGTTGTCACTCGTTTGTTGTAGTATGTAGCGGTGACGATTTTAAATTTTATTTATTTTTGTTTTAAGTGTGATTTAATGATACCTATATGAAATGGCAGCCAGAAAACTCTGGGGTGAATTCGAAGACGATCACAGGGATGAAACTGTGCTGCAGAACGTGAACTTCAATCCTATAATCGAGCTCGGAATGCAAAATATTCCCGAAATTCCGATTACGGTGAAATCTTCGCCTATAGACTTACCAAAACCAAATCTAATTACTCATACTATACAGCTTCATAGCTATTCGAGACAGCTGAGCGCTATATTGGAGCAAACAGAAAATGCTGTCTTTGAAGGCGCGAGGTTAGATGCAATGAGTTTGCCAACAATGCCTCCAGAACCAGTCCTTAAAAGTGAACACAGTGGTGTACCACCTATAAATTTTGTACCCAAAGAGTATTGTGATTTTGCTTCAGGAAAAGGTCCAGTTGTTTCTCCATTCACTCCAGAGAGCCACCAGAGAGCACTACGCCAGTGTGCTGCTATAGCCATTGGGCATGTTGGTATTGCAACTTGCACTAATCCAGCACTAACTGCTGTTGCCGACGCCCTTGATCTCTTTATGACTAATGTTTGTAAACATATGAGGACAGTTGCTGACAGAGAAGCTAGTGGAATACACCATGGTTTTCCTGACATAATGAGCAAAGTTTTCAGTGATCTCAAGGTTGGAGATTTACAAGATTTCTATGAGAACCGTGTGGTTTGTTATCACAATAAAATAAAAATAAAATGTCAACAACTCAAAGCACAGTGTGAGGCTCTGACTGTGGGAGATATAGCACCGCAGCTGAAACTTGAAGAAGTGCCTGAATTACATTTTCCGGCAGCTCTAGATGGTGCATTTACTCCCTCCTTGGAACCTGGATTCCAAATGTTACACAGTTTAGAACAAGAACAACTTCAAGGGCTAGATCTCCTAGATACTGTAGCTACAGATGATGTCAAAGCAGAGCAAATGGATGTTATGCACAGTGAATCAGTCAAGTTACCTTTATTATCACCCAGCAGTAAAAAAAAAAGAAAATAAAATAGATTTAATGATTTTAATTTGTATTTTCATTTCTCACACACCCATAATAATACACTTTCCATATACCAGCTTGTGTATGTGAGGATTGAGGGCCACTTTGTTAAATCTTTAATTTGTAGATTCTGTGATTTTCAAGAAATTTACCATTTTTTTCTGCTCATGATGTCCTTGTTTGCACTTCACTGGCATGTGCATGCTTCTGAAGTAAACAGATGCAATGTTGATGTTCCCTAACACAAGGGAAACTTGTGATGTGTGTCTGGACTTTTAAAAAATTTCCCATCTGTTCCCATTATTTCACAACAGACTGTATTAACTACCACACCCACTTACTGAAGGTATAGATGTAAACACAAAGTACACACCTATTTAATACTCAGGATCTTGCACCCCCTGGTGAACATAGAGTACAGCATTATGTCCCTTTGGAGCCGTAATCCCACCACTAGTCCCCATCCTATCAATGGGACCAAACTTTTCTGTGGTCCTACTAGATACTAGTGGTGAAGCTAGGAGGTAAGCTGCTAGTGAAAAATAGGCACTTAACCAATGCTTATTTAGATTTCTTATTTGTCTTACTTATTTGAGCTATAATAAGTCCCTACACTAGTAGTGTAGGGACTAATATTATAAATCGGAAAGTGAGTTTATTTGTTTTGTTTGTTCCGCTTTCACACCGTAACTACTGAACCGATAGCTTTGAAATTTTGCATACCTACAGTTAGAAGTTGCGTAAAGTTAGAAGTCCGGATTAAATAATAGGGTACTCTTTATCCCGGAAAAAAATATATTCCCGAGGGAATCTTAGATTTTTCCGTAGGAATGATAAGTTTTCTTATAGTTGTCCTTTACATCGCAAAATAACCGAAGTCCACGCGGGCGATGCCGCTGGCGGAAAGCTAGTACCAAATAAATTAGCAATAATTGTACATACCTAGAATCATTGGCATACCTACACAACTGCAGCTCTTCTCCTCTTTGTTTAAAATTAAATAAAGTAGACATTTTTTAGCACCAAAGTATTTATTAAAGGCACAGAGAGATAGAGAATATTAACAAATGAGAAAGAAATTTTCAAATGATTATGATGATGCTCTTGTTAAAAAGTGACAAATATCAATTTACATTATTTACAAACTAAACATTAATGGAATGGAAACATTACAGATTAAATGATGTCTTTTCTCAAGATCTTTTTAACGGTAATTGGTAATGCAAAACCCTAACAGAAAAGTTACACAAGGTTAAAGTAAAGAAAACTTACACTAATGACTGATAACATGCAACTTATCTCAACTAATCTAAAATTATTATTGGACACACAAATGACAAAAAATAATACTAGATAAAAACAGTTACCGGGGCCTATTTCATAAAAAAAATTGTAATGATCAGCAACACCTCAATTTCAATTGAATGACTAATGCCTGTAGTCTCAGACCAAACAACACAACTAGACTTGCAAGCCGCATACCTGCTTCAATCTGTCTCTTTCCCACCAAAATGTATGAAAAATGATGTACTTCTGGATCCAAACTGTAACTTACACTAATAATTTGACAGTTCGGATCCAGAAATACCCTGCTACGCAGTAAAAGGGACAGAACATATTTTCTCTTACATTTTCAGTACTTCATGTCGTCCATATTGTTGTCTGATTTTATTCTAAACATCTTTTTCAACACTCAAGTTTTGGCCATCTGTCAATATTGAGTTTTAGACAGTTATGTTTTATGAAATAGGCCCCTAGGGTCCAAGTCAGCTACACTCTCATAGTTGCATTGCCTTTGCATCGCAGCAAAAAACAATTTACATTCTGTTTTAATAAGGACCACAGTGAAATGATAACAATACCAGCAATACACATTGTTTGTCACTGCAGTGCCAGAGCAATGCAACCACAAGAGAGTAGCAGAATTGGTCCCCGTGTCTAATTCATTACTTCTCTCATGAAATGTGACAATATTATTGGCCCGCAAAAAGAAAAAAAACGTGTTCAACAGTCTCTTATAATAATAAAACTCGGGGAAAATGGACCAAACATGTCAATACAATCATTATTACATTGAAACAAGTTACAGTCAAAAATACTTCATAGTAACTAGGTAGGTGACCTCACTTAAGAAATACATGTATTATGCCGAGTCACAGCAAATTAATTGTAGATTTAAAAATGTTATTAATATCCAAGACAAGACTTTGCATATTCACATGACTTCCTTCAACATTATACTAATTATCACAACAATAAAGAGTTATTCATTTAAAAAAAGACATAATGCTGTGAAAGTATTAAAGGTCACAAACTTTAAATCAACCATGGAGAAAATGAATATGAAGTAAAAAAAAATATCAGTTTGTACCTTAATAAATTAAGATAAACAATTGTATTGTATTTTACCATATTTATGAAGACCAATGATGTGAATGAACAGCAAAATAGCAAATTCATTGCCAATGTAGTTTCAAAATTACCTTTACAGTCCAGTCCCTCAGTGGACAGACTATACTATAGTTTGTGACTGTAGATAATGTATCGTAAATATAATTACAAAGGTAAGTTGCTGTGACTCGCATCACTAAAATTAATCATACCTAAATGTCAAAATATGACAACTGTACAACTTTAGTGAAACTTCAATCATTTCTTTTCAGGCGGGGTGGTGATTTTCCTTCGAAACAGCAGAATGTGTGGCTCTGAAAAAATATTATTGTTTTTAAAACATGTCAAATACTTCACTGATCATGGCTAATTCCAAATATCAATATTTAACCTAGAAAATCTACCCCAAGGTGCATAGTGGGAAAACATGCGTCCAAGAATCCACCATTAAATTAACAATTGTATGGCAGGGTTGATAATCAAGTCCGCATTTTCCGAATATCTACCCTGGGGTACATTTACCAGGGTGGATAGTCAGAATAAGCCCTGGTCATCATTTAATCCAGACTAGCTTACTCAGGAAAATGTTTTTTTTGCCAATATACATTATTAACAGTGTCTCTGTTATTACATGCATATACTACACATATTAACCTTCCTCAAGAATCACTATCTACGAAAGTAAACTACATCAAAATGTGTTACAGCAGTTATAAAGATCTAAGCATACATAAGGACAGACATGCTTGAGCCCTCTTTGTAGGAAAATGTGTATGGAAATTCAGTCACAAGTATTCAAATTTTGTTTCATAATTATCTTCATCTTCAGCCCATATTTATCCAGTGCTTGACATATGTCTCTGTTCATTCAGAATAAAATACAGCCTGTGTTATTCTGATGTATTATTGTAAAATTTCATTGAAACCCCTTCGTTAGTTATTGTGTGAAATAATAACAAATATGCATAAAAAAATTCACATATAATTATGTATAATATTAGTAGGGTTACTGCTTGTGAAAGATATGTGATCCATATGTAAACTATGCATTATTTAAATATTTAGTACCAAATACATACATACATTAATGAGATAAAGGTTTTGAACAAAGAAATTAGAAGTTAACTTACCAGGTTGATGTGTCATATAGTGGACCCAACCTTGGCTCTGCTGAACACCTATACCTCTCCATTCAGACTCTGACATCAAATGATTCTTTGGCACCAATTTCGCCATCTCTTTGGGAAGTACGACATGTCTAAAACAAAAAAATTACAATTAAAACACAACCCAACCTCAAATGTTTGTTTTGAAATGTGGAAGTCCTTGCAAGTTGTCTAACAAAATGAGATTTTAATGTAAACACATGCTGTTGCTTTCTAATCGGCAAATAATCTAAATAAACAGTAATACCAATATTGTTTACCTGTATTCATGTTCCTCGTCGTAATATTTCTCGGAATAATAGAGATCTCTACCAGACATTGTTTTGGCTTATTTGCAAGGCACAACGCTATCAAAACAACGACAATTTTTATCAAACTGTGTTATGGTCTTCGCAATCACAAAATATTCAAACAATACCAAATAAAAATCACTATTTGAGACAAATCTTGCCAGGCACCAGTAAGTAGAAAGCAGACGTTAGCACATTTCAAAATTCGAATTCGCTAATTTGACATTGACAGCTACTATCTCTAGAAGTCTATGGATTTGAAAGTTGCCAGTTTCTATAATTTAATGCGGGTACCACACATTAGTTCACCACCACCTTTTTTAAATCTTATGAGAAAGTGTACAAAATGCGAATAAATCTTTTTTAACTCCTGGTTTCAAAAATATGTCTGAGTTTTAAGCCAAGGTTGGAAGTAATGTGCAAAATTATTAATAAACAAACACCAAAGTTTTTTTTTGTGAATGTGAAATGAAAATGCTACCTTCTTTTCTATATGAATAGGTATATAAAAATTAGTGGACTCCCCGCGATTTCATTCGCTTAGGTTAGTAGTATCTGCATCCTAAAATTGAAGCGTTTAACTTAAGCCGTTTAGATTTTTCATACAAAAGAATTTTCCCGTTTATACCCGTTCCCGTGGGAATTTCAGGAATTCCTTTCTTAGTGCACCCCTATGGCACCTAAGCTACGTCTGTACCACCAGTGTCTACGTTTCGCCGCTTGGGCTGTGCGTTGATATATTAGTCAGTAATTCAGTCAGCTTTTCCTATAAAACTCGAGAACGGCTTAACCGATTTCGCTAATAAAGATCTAACATTACACGTGGAAGTCTAGGTATTTTATAATTTATTTTAAACCCACCCACCCAACGAGCGACCAGCCCCTGTAAGCTCCTCCTCGAGTGGTTCGTCACTGCAATACTCCTGTTTTACGGCGGACCGTTTGTGGAGGTACTGGGGACCCACCCTACACGACATCTACGGTCCAGGTCACCCCTTTTATGCCAGGCAGGGAATACTGTAGTCCAATTCTTCCTAAGGGCTCGGAACTACAGGGCGAACATCTAACATACCTGCATCCTACAATCGAAGGATACGTTTACAAAAAAAAACCGAGCGTTATTTTAACTGTTTATTAACTTCTGATAATGTAGCCTCAGATTCCAAACTAACAGCCAGACTTTTACAGTGTTTCTTTCTTTCGTGTTTCGCTAAATCTGACTTCTGCACAAAGCTGGAGGTGCACTGTCCACACTTGTATGGTTTGTTGCCGCTGTGTATGGTCATATGCCGCTTGAGGTATGACGCCCTGCGCATGCGCACACCGCATACACAACACACGTGGGCTTTCTCGCCGCTATGAATGAGAGTGTGCTGTTTAAGGTCACTCTTTGTGATGAAGCTGCTACTGCATGTATCACATTCGAAGTTCTTTTCTCCTGTATGACACCTGTGAAATAAATTACTGGTCAGAAATGGCAACACAGGCCAGCAATGGCAAAACAAAAAAAATATTTACTAAAGTACAAATACAGGGCAAAAATAAACACTTCACACCTGTCTCGCAGAGGGGCAGACGGAGATTACAGATCTCCATTTGTCACGGTCTTGACATACCCCTTTCGCTTCATCTACATTCATACTCGTGATCTCCGATTTCGAGTACTTTTCTCATCACATTCCTAGACCAAAAATAGACTTGCAATCCTAAACTGACATTTAGAATAAAACGGGATGAAAAAAAGAAATACATACAGGAGAAAAAGATTAAGACACAATACCTTCCGTTCCTTACTGCGTGTCAGGGTAAATCTGGACCCACACTGTCAAATTGGTAGTAAAATTGACAATTTGGATCCAAAAATACATTTAGGAGAAGAGATAGAGTGAAGATGGAACGCGGCTTGCAAGTCTAGGCTGAGGTATTTATAGGCTCGTAACCCCGCCGCGCTGGCTTTGGTAAACTTATCGATGTGAACACATTCGTGGACACTCAACTTAAGTCAATTGTAGTTTTATTATTATCACGTCGACGGGTGCGGTATGTCCGCGAAAGTGTTAAACAACACTGGGCGCGGACACTTTTTGGAAGAGACTTTATACGGGACCTTTTCGAGTGCTTCCGTGTAAACGATCGGACGACACCTTAAGCTGCTACTCTAGATAGTAGGGTGGCTTTTAAATCAACATCTTAACACTAGCTTGTCTCTACGGCGCTCCGAAGTGTTTGGGCGGTCGGACAGCGATTACACAAAGCTTGAACTCTGGATTGCGCAAGCGGGTTTAGTAACCGTGATTAAATGCTAGCCAGAAGACAAGCTGAGGCTTTTATTGTGTTTTATCTAAACTCAAATTTTTAATTTGCTAACAAATCTCACAGTTCCCATTCATACAATTTTGTACTCTGCTGCAATCAATTTAGAATATATTTTAGGCGATAGAGATCTTTAACTATTTGTATTGAATTTTCAGTTCAGTTCACACAGCAATAAAGTATAATATTGTACGCTTAGGAACTGTCCTTTTGATCTCGAATAAAAAATGTACTCTGTTTAAAAAATGAGACTACTAAAGGGCTGGAATGTCTGTGATTATTATTATTATTACTTAGCATGGTAGTTCAGATGCCCCAACGTTCTGAATCTTCTAGAGCATTGTGTGCACTGATGAGGCAGTTCCCCAGTGTGCTTCAGCATGTGTACTGCAAGGCCAGCTGCATGGGCAAACGCTGCTTCACAATTCGTACATGTAAAAGGTTTCTCTCCCTAAAAATACAAAATACATTTATAAGCGGCGACATTTTTAAGCGCGTCCAGTTAATCAGATACTTCAGTTGTAACCAGGAGGTCGCGGGGGAGTCCGGCTACTGGACGTGTACCAATGGGACTCTTTTTCTGAGCCTATGTACGCAACGAAACGCTTGTACGGTGAAGGACAACATTGTGATGAAACCCGCACACCACAAGGTGTACAAACATTTGCTTTAGCAAATGCCTCCGCCTACCCCGCTTTGGGATTAAAAGGCATGAAGTGTATTTATTTGTTTTTTATTTTATAAGCACCTGGCTTAGTGACTTCATACAAACTGGAGAGATAGCCAAATCGAGGTGCAAAGTTACGCGAGGGGAAATGCATTCCAGCATTTTGCACTAATATTTCCAACAGCTTATAATTATTATCATTCATAGCATTTTTTTTTCACACTTTATTCTCCCTAAATCTATGAGGATCTCTTAGGCCTTATTATTTGGCTTGTAATTGGGTGCAGCTGCCTGCATTAAGAGGGTATTGTTGGCACTTATTACAATAAAATAAATAATTTGAGATTTAATTATTCAAATATTCTGTTGAAAAGAGGATATAAACTCACTGTATGTGTCCTTAAATGAACTTTCAAGCATTGTGCTAGAGCGAATGTGCGATCACAATGCGAACATGAGAAAGGCTTTTCCCCAGTATGTGTTCTTAAGTGCATTTGTAAACGAAACCTGTAATCATAACAATAATACATATTTTTACAGCCTTAGTATATTATATACTGAACAGATTTTGATGTAAAATGGCGAGCAGATACTCTGTAACCTGTATTAGGGAATGGGCTATATTTTTATCCCAAATATCCACAGAAACGAATACTTCGTCTCAATTTTAACCCATCATGGGGCAGAATGAAATTTTTATTGTTGTTGAGGACCAACACTTATATATAACAAGTTATAAATGTATATTGGAACAAAGAAAGTGGTTTAACCTTTGGTAGGCAGAGAGCGCCCCCATCGTACTCCCTAGTCTGCGGGCAATTTTCGGAACTACGACCCGGGATCGGAAGGGTTCAGAATTTTGATAAAAAATACAAATATGCACATCCGCACCCAACAGTAACTATGTATATATGTACATCCGCACTCCAAAGGTTAATATTTGAAGTCAGGTGAATCAACAGTACTTCTTTACCTAGATGACATCATTCTACCACAAACTGGACACTGCTCTCTATTTGGTTTGGATCTCTTTCTCTTTCCTTTCTGTATAATTTCATTAAATTGTTGTGTTTCTTCTTTGAATGAGGGTGAACTGTAATCAGTTTGCTCTTCACTACACATTGTATGAGATGATTCCAATGTCTCAAATATTTTTACATCTTTGCTACTAACTTCTGAATTAAGGATTTTTTCTGTTTCTCTGCATCGGTCAATAAATTGCAAACTTTTCCTAAGATCTTTTGTACATTCACAGCAGATTTTATTTGGTAATAATTCATCATTTGGACATATCTGAAAACAATCACAATAATAATTATGATAAAGAATAACTACTACCACCTTCGTATTCGAAACTAGGTGCCTCCCCATGATTTCACTTATTTAACCGGAATTTCGGTAATAAATTAGATGTAGGTGCGAGTTTCAATAGGTTCTAAAAGGAAATTTCATTCGAAGCCGGATGTTCTGACTTTATTTACCTGCACTTGGGACACAGACATAATTTTCTCGGCTATTGTTTCTTCATCATCATCTAGCAACATAAATATATCTAGCAAATTTTCTTTGCTTAAACAAGTTCTACATCTTTCTCGAGTCATTTTTTGTTGAAAACTTAAATGAGTCCGACGTTATAGATTGGAAGTGTTGGAACTTTAACTTAACTTTTTTTTTTAAATGGCAATCTACTAGCTTGTGCCAATAATTGTTGCCAGTGTCGTGTGTGAAAGAACCAATTACAGAAATTATTATGACAAAAGCCTACTGGAGTTCTGCAAAGACGATGGAGTATCTGAAAAATAATTAGAAATACTAAATAGAATGATCAAAATCATGAATAGGAAACAAAGCCATAGCAACATATTGTCAAGCAAGAAAGAAAAAGTGGGTAGAGGGATGGGAAATTATAATTTTATTTTGTTGGAAGAAATAAATTTACACAGGGAGAAGATAACGTCGGGATCATGGAACGAAGATAAAAGAAAGGAAATATTCGCAGGAAGGGGAGCCTTACATTTAATTAGGAAAGGATATAGAGCATCTACACCAAATAATGGACAATTAAAGAACATGTGGTTAAGATCACCCTCGTCTAGACCACATTCACAAACGGCATTGTCGCGTATCCTTAACTTGGCTAAAAACACTGGGGAACAGCAATGACCCAGTCGCATTCTGATTAAAATAGACGTCAAAGTCTTAGGAATTTTCTTAAATTTAAAGAACCACGGTTTGTGAGGAATACAGGGTTGAATAGACGCATACCAACGGGCTTTTGTCTGGCTAGAATGGTGCCATTCAGTATGCCAGATGGAAAATAGATCCTTTTGTGGAAGGGAGAGCAAATCATAACACTGGGTCTTAAAGTAATTACGGTTGCTAATTGGATCCTCTGGAGCAGACTTAGCCAGACAATCAGCACGCTCGTTGCCCATTATACCCGAGTGACCCGGGATCCAGGCTATTTCAACAGATTTTTGCTTTTTGGAGCACCTAAGTAGACAGTCTCTAATATCCAAAACCACTCGGCTTTGAAGTTTGCTTTTAAAAGGGAACTGATCTATTGCTGCAATGCTACTTAGTGAATCCGTGAAGATAACGGCCTTATGAATATGGTCATGGCATTCTATAAAGAGGCACGATTCTAAAATAGCTGTAGCTTCTGCAGTGAAAATTGAGGTTTCTGGAGGGAGAACAAGTTTGATGTCAATATTAGATTTGGGAAAATGTATAGCAGCTCCAACATTAGAAACTTCAGAACATTTAGATGCATCCGTATAAAAATGGTGCCAATCAGGCCACCTATTGGATAGGAGAGCATTGAATTCTGCATTTGCTGAAGGGGAGTTTTTCTCTATGCCTATGCCACAATAAGTACGTGGGGAAAATAGTAAGGTTTCAAAAGAATACTCGAATATGGGAAGATTATCTCCACGAACAATAGGGGCATCATTTTCTACTTCTCCTAGTTTGCGATAACTCTTTAAAATTGGGGGAATATCTTTACAGCGCCAATATGTGCTTCTACGGGACAGACTATTAAGAGAAGACAATTTCTCAAATAAAGGATGATGGGCGCGAGTGAAAGCTTTATAAATGAAACGGTCCGATAGGTACTGGCGGCGAAGGGCCATAGGGGGCTCAACACACTCCACCTGAAGAGCATTGATAGGGGAGCTTTTCATACAACCCGTAATAATACGCATTGAAATAGATTGTATCTTTTCCAATTTCTTCAGGGAAAGTTTACTACAGGGTTCCAATATAAAAGAGCCGTAGTCCATCACGCTGCGAATCAATGCGTTATAAATTAACTTTAAAGTGTACGGGTGGGCGCCCCACCAAACACCGGCAAGGGTTTTTAAAATGTTTAAATTTTTAAAGCATTTTTTATAAACGTATTCCAAATGTATATTACCAGTTAATTTTGAATCCAAATAGACGCCAAGAAATTTCACATTATCGAGAGATGCAATAGGCTCGTTGTTTATTTTGATTTGGGCAAAAGGGATAGAACGTTTACGAGAGAAAACAACTGAAGAGCTTTTAGCAGCAGATAAACTAAGGCCGTGGATTAGCAACCAATCGTTTAGGGAATTGAGAGAAACTTGCATTGACTCAGACATATCCTCAATACAGCGACCGTCTATGTACAAAGCGATGTCATCTGCATACTGCAAGATCTTACAATCATCATTAAGAGAGGTGTGAAGGTCACTGGTGTATAAACTATACAGAATTGGGCTCAAAACTGAGCCCTGGGGGAGACCTCTCCACGTGCACCTGGGAGGGATAGAGTTATCCAGGGCGCGAAGGTGAAGGAACCTCCCCATTAGTAGATTGGAAATATAGTGGACCAGTCTACCGGGGATGTTCAATTGAAGTAATTTACGGCTGAGCATGGGAAGCATTACGCAGTCATAAGCAGATGAAATGTCTAAAAACACAGCAAGCACAGAAGAATTCCTGCTGAAGGCTAAGCGGACATCAGTTAGGAATATGCTTAAGCTGTCCATGGTGCTAAATCCTTTACGAAACCCGAATTGCGATTTAGCCAGGATGTTGTTTTTTTCCACAAACCATTCTAGGCGATTTTTGATAAGGTGTTCTAAAAGTTTTGCTATAACGGAAGATAAAGCAATGGGGCGGTAATGGTTGGGATCGTCAGAAGATTTACCAGGTTTTAGGATAGGGATGATAATTTGCGACTTCCAATGTTCCGGGGTAAATCCAGTTTTAAAACAACTATTTAAAATGCTTAGGAGGTAAGACTGTGAATTTTCATTAGATTTGCTGAAGAAAGAATACGGGAAACCGTCAATACCAGGCGAGGAGTCTCTCACGTAAGTAAATACAGATTTTAGTTCATGAAGGGTGAACTCAGCTTCCAGAGGGTGGAGGGATGAAGGAGAAAGCGAGAAACAGCCTGAAGGAGGGAAATCTGTATGATGAGGAACCGAAGGAGGAGCTAGCTTTTCGAAGAATCTTACCGCAACTTCTTTAGAAATAGCCGGATTGTTTTGAGCCGAGCAACCTCGCCTATACCTGTTTAACTGTTTCCAGACCAGGGATGCAGGGGAAAAGGGAGATAGGGTAGAACAAAAGTTCTTCCACCCAATAACTTTTTTCTTTTTGAAAAGCCTTCTGGAGACTGCAACGGATTTTTGATACTCTAAGAAGTTAGGCAAAGTCATATTACTGACATATTTTAGCTCAGCTTTTTTGCGATTTTTAATGGCCTCTGAGCACTCGGCGTCCCACCAGGGAGGGGAAGAAAATTTACGACACGAAGAGTTTTTCAGAGGAATTGATTCGTCGGCAGCGGAATTGACAGCCTCGATAAAGTCTAAGTAACAGGCCTCAACGTTGCTATGATCTACCACCGCAAGCCGATCAGTCCTATTACTTAGAGATGAGGAAAATTTATCCCAGTCAGCAGAAGTAGTGCGATATTTTAGAAGGGGAGGGTTATCATAATAGGGCAGAGATCTATCAGGAATGGAACATAAAATAGGGTAATGGTCACTACCGTAAGTAATGGGGAGGCGATGCCATATGAAATTGGAGCCAATATCCGGGGAGCTGATTGACAAATCAATACAGCTCTTACGTTCTCCAGGGCGCGTAATGCGGGTAGGCGAGCCATCGTTTAAAATACAAAAACTAGAATCCAAAATTAGGTCAGCAAGGGCATTGCCGAAAGAGTCACAGTGTGGGGAGCCCCACATGTAGTGATGGCCATTGAAGTCTCCCAGTAATATTAAAGGGGGAGGGATATTGTTCAAAATATTTTGAAGATAGGGGATGATGTTTAAAGATGGGTTATGGATGTAAATAGATAAGACGGAGAGGTCCTCAACTTTAACACCCACAATATTTAGTTCATCACTATGCGGGGGAAGGGGAAGACGGGAAGAATGGGAAAGGTTACTAACTAAGATGGCAGCGCCATCGAATCCGTCATGTCGATCATCTCGGAAACAGCTGTAACCAGAGACATAAAAATGTTGATCGGGTTTCAACCTAGTTTCGAGAGAGCACAGACAAGCGGGTTGTGCGCCTTCAAAAGGAAGGCTAGATCATGTTTCTTGTTGAAAATGCTTCTAGGGTTCCACTGGAGAAACTTTAATGGAGCCATTTGGGAGAGAACTTACTAGATTACTAATTGTTTGAGCAACGTGGTCAGGTAGAGAAGAGTTTTGGATGAGAGAAGTTACAATAGTTAAGAGGAGCTGAATAATTTGATAGGGATCATCAGAGATTGAAGGACTATTTTTGGCATGTTGGAGAGCACAGCCATCACGGGGAGGAGGAATACTAAAACTATTAATTAATGCACTATGAGCTTTTTGGTCATAGCCAGGAGACAGGGGGCTGTGGGATTTGGGCCTCAGGAAGACAGTTTTTTTAGAAGATTGGGATGAAGAGAATTTTTGGGAAGGGAGTGAAAACATAGGGGTTTGAACAGATGCCACTTCCGCAAAGGATTTAAAACATTTAGCAGTGTTTCTGGCAGCCTCCTCATAAGGGATGTTTTTCTCTGCCATAGTCTTTTTGATGTTTTTTTGTCTGGATTGCTCTGGACAACTCTTGCTCGTAGCAGGGTGGTTTCCAGAACAATACAAACAAACAACATCTGCATCAGTAAAAGAGCAAGTTTCTGTAGTATGATTTTGACCACATTTAGCGCACCTAGGGTTAGACCTACATTTTGGTTTAGTGTGACCAAATCGGAGACAATTAAAGCACTGCACCGTGGGAAAAAGGTAAAGAGATACAGGGAGGGAGGTGTAGCAACAGTAAACTTGCTGCGGAAGAACTTGACCGTCAAATGTGAGGACCACAGATTGGGATGGCTTGTACTCCACAACACCATCCACAACCGCTCGGTAGTTAATACGTCTGACTTTTATTACCCTACCACAGCCAGGAGGGACATTAATATTCTCGAAGATTTCCTCTTCCGTCCAATCTTTTGGAATATCTTTAATGACACCCATACGGGTGACATTAAATGTAGGGATATAACTTACAAACCCTTTAACTATCAACTCCGTATTATTGACAAAACCATTTGCAGCCTCAGCCGATTTAAACTCAACAGAAATCTTGTTCCTGCCTACCTTTTTAATTCCTCCAGAAACAATACTTGGTATGCGCAATTTATGTAGCATTGCACCGAATTTAAGAGGGTGGAGAGAAGTTCCAGACTTGGAATCATTCTCTAAAAGTGAAACGTGAATGAGGAAGGGAGCCTGGTCAGTAGGTAAGTATTTCTCCCGGCCAACTGATACCTTCGCAGATTTCTGTGGTCTAGACGAGGATACCTCGTCCACCGTATCTAAATGTCTTTTCCGGACTATGGGTGAGTCAATACTACCATCATCGGTGTAGGCGTTCGATAAAGATGAAAATGAAGGGGAAGGTGAGGGAGGGAATATGTCAGATGACTGGGTAGGATTAGGACTTTTGTCCGGTGGATCATCATCACCGTCCATAATCGGAAATCATAGGACCTCCTAAGAGGAGCCTAGTGAATTTCCAATAAAGACAACACAGTAGCCTTACCTTATATAGGAGAAAATAGAGATGATCACAAACACCCTGAGACAAGAATAAGACACCGCAGGGCTTACAGAACACCAGGGAAATAACAAATAAAAATTAAATGCGAAAAAACACACCACGACAATGCAAACGTCAAATCGAATCGCACAAAATGCGAAGTGTTGGAAAGTATAGTTTGTTTTGTTTTGTAAAGTTTTTGTTTGGTCTCCAGGTCCACTCAGCAGAATTTTTGGTTTGATCAAGTCGTCAATCACTCAAAGTAATTTGACATTGATATTGATGACCATTTTTTTACAACAGAGATTGAGATCTTACATACTGCAAGCTTTCAAGTTTCAAGCTGTTTTTCAAGTTTATAGTGAAAGTTGTATCGGTTGTGAGGTGGGGGGTGTTGATCACAGGATTCACAGGTGTTGAATGATTTGTTGAAACAAAGTGTAGGTAGGAACATAAACTGTGAATAAACATGTCACAAATCAAACTTTACCATTTTCCTCTCAGTGGTCCGTCAAGAGGAGCTTTACTTGCAGCTAAAGCCGTCGGTGTACCAATAGAAGTGAAGATTGTAGATTTATTTAAAAAGGAACAATTTTCGGAAAGTTTCCAAACGATCAATCCTCAACACTGTGTGCCTACGTTGGACGATAACGGTTTCGTTGTATGGGAAAGTAGAGCGATTGCCTGCTACCTGGCCGATAAATATGGAAAAGATGACCAATTGTACCCGAAAGATCTTCAGAAGAGAGCTACAGTTAATCAAAGACTCTACTTTGATAGTTCTTCATTGTATGTCAAGATAAGAGCTATATGTGTAAGTAAGTTAATTTGGAATAGGACAGTCCACAGGGTTGAATACTTTCTATCAATAACCTATATTTTTGTTCACAGTTCCCTATACTCTTCCTTGGGGTAACAGAGATATCTCAAGCATTAAAAGATGACCTCAATGCCACACTAGCATTCTTGGAGACATTTTTGAAGGACAGTAAATGGGTGGCTGGTGACAACTACACTATAGCTGATACTTGTATTTATTCATCTGTCTCCAGTATTTTAGTAAGTATCAAGTACCAACTAACCTTTTTTTTATTACCCCGTTTCTGTGCTCCACTGCTGGGCAACCACTTCACGTTATTCCCTCCACTCCACCTCTTGATTTGAGTCACCTGTTGCCACCCCTTTTGATGTTGATAATATTCTTAGATAATACACATAGGATTTTTGGTATTTCTTTCTGCTCTAAATGCGTATCATAGATAGCTGTTATTGATAAAAATATATACTGCCTTACAAATAAAAAAAATCTATTTTCTCAATTCTTTTGCATATTATAACTTATGCCTTGTTTTGTTTCCTTCACATCTTGCGAGTTTTAGGATTGACAGCAACCAAGTTTAACATGTACAGCCATTTTTAGTGGATTTGTGTTTTCTCTGTTCACCTGTATGTAGGTGTTGCAGACAATATCTTTATTTCATTGTTATTCATGCTATTACATACAGATATACAGTAGCATACCGCAAAGCTTCATGAAAGTCATGTATGATTTGACAGTTGAAAAAGTAGACAGACAGTTGTAAATGTCCCAATAGTTTCTAATTAAATATGAAACTACCAGGTTTCCTTGACAAAATAAACAGTATTTTTTTGTTCACAGGCAGTTGGTTGGGACATTAGCAAGTATCCCAACATTGAACGCTGGGTGAAGGCTTGCTCTATACTACCAGGTTACGAAGAGAACCAAGAAGGTGCTAAACAATTTGGTGAAGCTGTTAAGAAAAATCTCAAATAAAACATGCCATTTTAAAATATACATATATTATTTTCATACTATAGTGTTTTCAATTCTTTTGTCTAAAGAACTTTATAACAAACTGATGTTCATTTCTTACTTGTCTAGTTACAATAATTTTAGACTGGAATCCATACTTAGACATGATCTCAATAACTTCCTCGGGAATGTTCTCTTTTATCAATAACAAGTAAAAGAAGCCGGTATTGGTCAACTTCTTTGGTATAGCTGCAAGAAGTCTATCTGTAACTTCTCTGCCTTTAACACCACCAGCCCAACTCGCTTCAATGTCGGTTCCACCACATTCACTACTCTCAGTCACGACATAAGGTGGATTGAATATAATGACGTCAAACTTTTTATCTGTTAATGAATTTGTCAAGTCCATGTTGATACAATCTAGTAGGACATTGTTCCTAACAGCGGTGCTACGAGACATTTCACATGCCTTGAAGTTAATGTCAGTACTTATGCAAAAACACTTTGGGAATGCCATGCCAAAGGCTGTGATGACCACACCACTTCCAGAACCGACTTCTAGACATAGTGATGGTTTGATTTCTCTTATGGAGTCCATGTCCTTCTCTAATGCATCAATCAGAAGAAAACTATCTTCTGCTGGCTCATATACATGTTCAAAGTCAGCTTTGTCTATGTGATTCTGATATGGAGTCTCCATTGTTTCAATTAACACTTCCTTTATTAGTACTAATGCCACTAGTTCCTTGTTGTGGCTCCTGTTCTTGTGACACAACTGCAGCCTTTGCAACTTTGTCGATGCCAGCCATACGCCTTATTTCATTTAATCTATCCTGAAGAAAAAAATAATAGAAATTTGTAAGTAACAACCGTTATTAACAATAGTATTAGTAGTAAGTGTAATGGGGAGATATGAAAATCAATTACAGTAATTACTTTGGAAATTAAATTACACACATTTTTGTTTCATGAACTACCCAAGTTGTTGCCAACAAATGCATTAAATAATACACATATATACCTGTGATGCTTGTAGTACATTTAAAACAACAGTGATTTTATGTTTACAAGCTATTAATTTCTTCACATAGGGATCTAAGTCTGGATGATTGTTCAAAGCTTCTCGAACTTTTTGAAGCTCTTCATTCAGACATTCTATTTGTTGTTTCAATTCTAATTGAGATATTCTGGAAAATAATAAAATGTTTTAATAATTACACAAACAGCTAATGTAGGAAGCAGTAGTGACAAACATATGTCAAATCATATAAAATCTGCCCACAAACCTAGTAGCTCGGACTCTATCATCTAGTTGGTCAACAGTAGGCTTCAAAAGTCCTAAAAGACCCTCGGCTAAAGTATCTCTAATGGGGTTATCGCATAAATTGCCAGTATTATCGTCGGCAGATGTAGTTGTACTTTCTGTGTCGTCCATAGTCGTTTTGATTACACTGATGATGCCATTACCAACACCACATGGTTAACTACAATTAACTGACTTTTTAATGAACGCTGTGATATTTATTTAACAAATCTACTACACGGTAAATGTAAAAATTAGGGAATACAGAAAATACACCTCAGCACAGAAATGTACTACTACGACTGTATCAAATTATTTTGACGTTAATCAAGTGTCAATATTAAGATCTCAATGTTTTCTTCTTTCGTTCAAAACAAACAGGCAAAGACATAAAAGGCCATGCAGCCAAATCTGGTATAATTATTATGTGTCGACAGCTTCCGGCCAAAAAGGCCTAAGCGACATTTAAGTAATTTTACAGGAGAGTGGTTTCAAGTTTAAAAAAAGCAAAGTTTCGAAAAACGACTTCAAAGTCCGTCATACAGCTATGAAATCTAGACCAATCGACGTAGAAAAAAAAGGTGATTCAAACTGCATACCTACTCAACTCATTTTGCGCAAAAATGTCGCTTAGGCCTTTTTGGCTGGAAGCCATCGTGTGTGTGAAGCTCAGACCAAACACAACTAAAATGGCAAGCTGCGTAGCACACAAGAGAAAGACTCTCTTTCTAAGAATTAATAATATGTATGGAAGTTGGATGTACTTTCGTCATTTTGGTAGTAAAAGTGACAGTTTGGATCCAGAAGTACATACAATACCCTGCTACGGTATAAAAGATAATAAATATTATTTGCTCTTTGACGTCTGAATGTTTAAGATATCGTTTTACTCTAAACATCACTTTCGGATCAAGTCTACCTAATTGTTTTTGGTCTGATATGTGTAGTGTGTACATACTTTTCTTCTTAAATTCTGGATATGTATTTTGATCAAACGAGGCAACCCGTCTCAATGGGGAATTTTCTTTGACGTTTTTCTGACAGATTTTCGGGCGGAGAACTGTCATTACTGTCAAACTTTGTTTGGAAGGTATTTGCAAAAATGCACGTAACTTGCAGTTTGGCAATATAACCCATAACCGGTTTACCTATTCCAGCGTTCTTTCTGTACACGCCCTTAAGAGATTCTCGACTCAAACGGGCGAAACTCGAAAGGTAAGAGAAGTCTCGAAGCGTCTAACAATACACAAGTACGCGTGTTGTAAGGTCGTACGAAAACCTGGAACCGTGACAATTACGACATACCTTTATTCCGGTAACCCTTGACTCTTCATAAAATACTTACTAAAAATACTAAATAATAAAATACTCCTACTTTACAGTGAAATATTTTTTTATTATTATAGACATTGACTGGTAACTTAATTTATTAACATTCACATAGAATCCGTTAGCATACGCATTTGTTCTTTTACGTGGCCTTCCATGTCGGTGAAGTCCCTGAGAGTTTCTTCAATCATTTCAATGAGAATAGAAGGCCACTGAATCTCGAGGATGCGCAGTCGTTGGGCAGCACCGCATGCCAATTCTATCACTTGAGAAAGATGGGTGCGACCGCGCTGACGCCAAGTTGCATCTTCCTGCAATAGAAAAACATAAGGTATTGACAGTGAACAAAATACAGCATAGGTAGGTACATACATACGAGCAAGTAAGTTTCTCAGTCGAGATGTACATTCGCTAGATAGAAAAAGAAGAAGGAAGAGGAAGAGGAGAAACTGTTCTACTTACACAGGGTTAGGGTTAAGTACCTACATAATATTACTCTGTATAATGTCATGAGGGTTGATAAAAGAAAATAAGCGCCGAACGTGTTTCGCTCAGACTGTACCTACTTACAACCTTCGAATAGACATTGAACAGTGCGACAAGGATCCAGCCAGAGGTAAAATAACTGAACGGACTGTACCTATTCACCAAATTTTTCGCCTCTAACTTCTTTGTCCCGTTCTTCATCGGTGTGAGCTTGTTTACGCTATAGGAGCCATATCCGTCACAACAGGACTGGGCTGTCTAAAGTGGGGTGTCTACCTACATTTTTTAGCCACGTGCACAAGGACCCCAGTAGAACTGTATACTGTACTGTACCGCCATATTCATAAAAAGTTTAATTTCAACTTAGACCAGTTTGTCCAGTTAGTGTACCTATATTTGACCAGCTTTTGAGACCATCAATAGTATTGCTCTTCTAACTTCATGAAAACCTGTAAGCATCTAGACTAGGGAGGGTAGCTTGTTTAGAAAGTACGTAAGTAAGTAATGCTAACCTGAGACGTCTGTCCTTTTCTGTATTGAAGTGCTTCCTTAGCTATTACATCGCGTAGTGCTGGGTCAGCTTTTCTGAGCCACGCCTTCGCGCTAGAAGTGCTCGAGCTACTCTTACCCAGCCGTGTCAACAGCGGCTGCAACGGGGCGTCAGGTAGTGCCCTCAGAACAACATCACTTAGGCCATTAAACGTTTGGTTTGCGGATTTAATCTCGTCATCTGTAACCTGGGTAAATAAACATCTGGGTATACTCTCTGAAAGTTGGGTAAGTTTGCTTAGAAAACTTTCTAAATGCTTAACGGACTTGTACCCAGAACGCCGACAACTACTTTTATTCCCAGTATTTTATTAGTTCCTTTCTAAAGGAAAATTCACGTATTTTTGTTTGAAATAGGAAATGATAAAGGAACAACTGGCAATAAACGGACGACTACTACTCGTACTGAGTAACTAGTTGTGTAGGTATTATAAAAAAAACATAATTTCTTGAAGAAAAATGTAATTCTAGGTTAGTTAACCGTCTTATAGAAAGAATACTTACCGGAGAATCGTTTATTTCTTTCAGCCCCCAATGTGCTAATCTATAAATAGCATATTCTCGCCACATTTTCGAATGTATTGGATTGCCCTCGGGCACCACTGTAAGACACGTGATTCCCCTAAGTTCAGCTAAGGCGTGAAGTTGACCCAGCCACTGGAGACCGGTGGCTCTGAACAAAATGTGTGTGACATTTGGAAACCTGGAAAGACCAATCATTAAGCACTTAGAAGTTTCTCCACCTAATCGCCCTGAAGAATTACTTAACGTACAAAAATCTTCAACCATAGTATAAGGTACGTAGAGAAATTATGTAGGTATAGCAAGTTTGTAAGGTAGCTAATATCTCTATCATAATTGAACACAGTATTATGTGAGAAACCAAGAAAGTTATAACTTTTCCTTTACGTTCAAGCGTCGCAGTGTCGCTGTTGCCATTTTAAAAATAATATAGTCAGTGACGGGATCTTAACATAATAAAAATTGTGCTTTTAAGTTTTCGATCGTAATACATACCTACTGCCTACATACTTACTTAGATTTCAAATCGGGAAGTGATTGTGCTACCGCATTGAAATGTACATAGTGGAATGAAGCTCTCGTTACCAAACGAGCCTTTTCCCACTCCCAATCTTTTGTTAGTCGTCTCACAGCACCAGCACCCCATGCACTGACAGTCCCATTGCATATTTCCACTAAGTAATCAACACCTATAAATGGAAGATTACTATTAGTAGGGAGTTCATAAAGCAAGCTTTATGAATATAAAGTTTATCAAGATCTTGCTTAGAACTGTCACACGACAAAACTTAAGCAAGATTTTAGACACAGTAACTGTGAAGGAAACGGACTACAGATCCATTTACATAACCATATACCTAACATTAATTACAAGTAGATGCAATATTTCATAAAATTAAGTTAGTATGTCCATCTACCTTGTTCTCTGTCTTTGGACGCAGGCATTGGTTTGGGGACTGGCTCAGACGATTTCAAATTTGCAAGACTCTTGCCCGACTTGACGCGAGCTGTCGATGCTCTATTCACAGAAGATGCTCTTTCATTTCTACGTGTTATTGTAGCACTACGAATGTTCCTACTACTGGTGACTCTACTATTAAATGAATTTTCCCTTCTCAACATCTTGCCGTTGTGGTCACTGCTTGAAGTCGAAGAAGTAGCGAGAGACGCGGCATTAGTACTTGCGGAAATGTTACTACTGTTTTCCATATTGTCATTCTTATTGTGTTTAGCACTACTTCGGCCAACAGGATCGCAAACGGACTTGGACCTAGTGGTTCCGAAATTGGAACGTCTCCGAATAGCAGTTTGATTGCCGCGTCGATAGAGTCGTTTGTTAGAATCGTCTTCACTATCGCTTGAAGAAGATGGCAAGGAACTGAATGAAGAGTCCACGACTGGTTCTACACTGGACACACTTTCCCATCGTTTTAGTATTGGCTCGTTAGCGTCATTGAGTTTAACATTCTCTAACGATGAAATAATGGGCAAGAGGATGGGCGGTAGTTTTAATTCGCTACTCGTTGATGTTGAATATGAAGCATCGGTGTCTTGTGAGGCGCTTCGCTCGGAGAAGTTGACTCGTCGTTCCGTTGTTTTCTTAGCTGTGGAGCTTCTCTGAAGTTTTCGCATCGGCGACGCCCTGGCTATCGGCTCCGAGTACGACGTTTTGGTGTCACTATTGTTGTTTTTAAAATCAGAATCTTCAGTGTTCTCCGCTCGTTGTAGGGATACAACAACATTTGGTAGTGCCGTATTCTCTACGGTTTGTGTTCCGTCACTTTGCACTGTGTGTTCCACCTCCATTGAAAATTCCTTGTCAGCCTCTGCAGCTTTTGCAGCAACAGCTATTGCAGTGAAATTGTTCTGAGACCTAACAACATAAAATTGTAGGTAAGTTAAAGAAGTGTCATCTACGAAACTTAGGAATTATCGGATTTATTATCCAGGTTTAGTGAATACCTGTTTGGAAGAAGTATTTCACAAAGAGGATCGTGGTCCTATGGAACGTCATGAAGACGAGTAGATATTAGTCCGTGACAGGTACTGGGTTAAGGGATGGAGACAAGTGAAATTCTTTGTTTAGGTACCTCAAAAGTTCCCAGTTGGTCCTAGCATTGTTGATGATCTGATCTCTCCTAGCAGCTTGCTGAGCGGGACTACCCAAAGCACAATAGGCAGCGTGCGCAGCTTCTTTATTAGTTCGCCATGCCATTGCTGCTCTTCGTACCTATGCCAAAAAAATAATTCATATAGAAATAATTAAAATCTACAAAAACAGAAGGGCTGCGGCAGCCCTGAACTTTAATGTACAATAAGTGCTTCGTGGACGAAAGTAAATCCACCTGGTATGGATGACGTTTTGCCGTTCTCCTGGTTGCCCTATTGTAAAAACGCGACGGGGGTATTAGGTCAGATTACCATCTTATACGTTACAATAACGAAACATACTACATTCCACATTATATATGTACATATATTATGTAGGAAGAGTAGTGTAGTGAAGTGTATACCGAATCGGCAGGCAGGTCTTACGCAACCACATTTCCCTAGGTATAACGTCATATAAATTGGTACATATAAGGTCACAAATCACCTGATTTAACTACTCTATTCATTAGAATTAAATTAATTTATAACTTTTTCAGGTTACAAGGGAAGAGGGAGACCAAAGAAGGTACCCATGGATGGATTGTGTGAAATATGACATGTGCGAGAAACATGTAACTGCAGAGATGACGAATGACAGAGATGAATGGGAAAAGGATACGTGTTGTGCCGACCCCACCTAGTGTGGGATAAGGGCAGGAAAATCATGATGATAACTTACTTGTTCAGTTACGTGCATATTCGTCAATGTCACCAAATTAGGCAAATATGACACCAAAAACGGTGTACAGTCGCCTCCAAGCGACACGGGGTTATTGTCCAACGACACCTCGATTAAAGTTGTCGCCTCTGCTACGGAAGACATGTCTTCAACACTGAAAATGGTATGCAATGAGGAATCATGTTTTTGCAGACTGACCTATAATGTATAATCAAACATTGTACTTATTTCGTGCCGTAATCCACTTCGTACGCACTTTATTGGAAGCTTAAGTACAAGAAATATCGGGAAACTGATATTTGGCTACATAAAAAAATGTTAAGCAAGTGAGTTGGTAATGGTTTGCCTTTGTAGTATGTAAAAAGTTTAAAATCAAAATAGTTCACAGTTTTTTGTAAGATGAGTTCGCCTGAATCAATTAGCTATTGTCTTTTTTTATAAATCGCGTCATTGGTAACTGTTTGAAAGAGCTTCAGTTGTTACACACCTCTGGATATCGTTATTCCCCAAATAAAGTTTCTGCAGTTTGGGCGTATGTTGAAACCCAAGCAGTTTCTTTAGACGATTTCTCTTCAAGTTCAGCTCTTTCAGCGATATTAAACCTTGCAACTCTGATTGACCAATGGAACGTATCTGGTTTCCAGCCAAATTCAAAACCTTTAATTCAGATAACGTCGATAAACCTCCCACCTTTGTTATCCTGTTACCGTGTAAATCTAACACTTCTAGTTTCAAGAGGTTCGATAGTCCATCCAATCTTCTGATTCTGAAATAAACCAACCACAATAACACGTTATTGGCTTATGTAGGTACCAGGAGATGACCCAAAATAGAGAGGAGTAGAAGACTACTTAGCGTACCTAAATGTATACCTAATGTACTTTCTAATATGTAGATATTAAAAAGTATTTACATTTACACTAGTTAGGTAGTCCATCTTGCTAGTTATATATCAAACTAAAGAGGTAGGCACCCGAAAACCCTTACCTTTTTATTTAACTTACAGTTTGACACCTCCAATAACTTACCTATTCTTACCCATTAACAAAACACGAAGGCTGAACAATCTTTCCAAGGAGCAGATTTTATCGATTTGATTGTCATACACATCTAGGAAGACAAGCTTCCCCAAGTCCAGAGGAGCCAATCCGGTGAGACTGTTAATCAGGTTATGCTGGAGCGATAGGAGTCTTAGACCTGGCTCTCCAACTATGTGAGGTATTGATGATAAACCTCGCCTGAAAAAACAATTTATTTTAGACATCGTGTTGTGTTTATTTCTTGAAAACGTTATGGCAGTAACTAGATAGTAATTTTTTGCATGCATTACTATTGAGAATGCACAGTAACCAATTTTACCTATCGAGGCTTATTCTGTCGGGTAAACGATCCTTTTCCTGGGGTGTTCTCGACAGTTGAACTTTTCCTTCCCCAACAGCCTGCAGACTTATATTGTCTTCTTTATTATTGGGATCGCTCCTGAAAGAAATTGTGTCTAGAACGTGTGTTTTCAAGTCAGAGTTGATATTTAGTTTACCTCCCTATAGGCTTCATTTAGTAGGTATGTCGATAAATGTCGTCTTCATCGAACGTTCAGCGACAAAATCTGTGGTCAGAAGTTAGTGGGTACTAACTAAAAATTTCCTATAAAAGCCATGACGAGTCTTTTTGAAACAATTAATGAATGTGGATAAGGCAAAATGGAGGTATATTTTTAGTAACTATTAGTAATACTTGGTTAGTTCTATAAAAGTATTAGTAGGCAACATTAATATATAGAGTATTTTAAATTAGTTACTAGAGAACTTCGCTAATCTATATTACTACTAATTAGGTTGGCCTACCTAAAGCGTGATGTCTATTTCGCGGATGCTCTGACTACTCTAGGCAGATTTGGAACAATAACAAAACGAAAATAAAAAGCTGACTTGTATACTTTTAGAATTCGACATTCTCTGGATGTGGTTATGGGCTATAATATAGACATGAGTGCTAGGATGACCATAATTTTGGTTACTTATGATGGAAATTAATAAAATAAAACTATTTAATACTTACCCTGTTAATGTAGCTTGGGATCTGTTTGTTGTCAGAACTCGTGGGTCAGCTAATGCTGGTCGTATTTGTAAAAAGAGCCTCCCATCACCACCTGCCGCGGAGTCCACCCGCTGCTGCACACTGTTGTCCAACGACTGCGCTGAACGTCCTCTAGCGCGAAAGGCTAATTTTCTTACCTGGTTGGAAATAGATAGGCATGAAATAGGTCTTCCATTAGGTACTTACTTGGGTAAGTAGAGTATGATCGAATCCGTATTCTAAGTCCGGTGGCCAAGTTGGGGGCTTCAGCTTCGGGTAGTTCCCATTTGTTCATTATTATCTAGGTATAGGTATAATGTAATGTAAAAAGTCGAGTTAGTTACATTATTTATAAATCAAGAACGGCTGGACCGATTAGTAGAATTATTACTTACTCGTGGATACAAAAATCGCGGGGCGTCCACTAGTAATAGATACCTATAGTAATAGAACAGGACGTTATTGAACAACAGTAGTTTGTTTGTCCTTTTCCTTCTCTAGTAAATGTGGGAGAGAGAAACTTGTTCTATGGAACATAAGGTACATACCTACCTGCAACTTCCACTAGCTCTATTTAGTTCCATTTTTCAAACAGCTTGCTATTAGGTAAGTAAGTAGGTACTAATCCATCTACATAATACGGTGTTGTATTTTTTATCGAGTGTCAAGTTGGGGAAATCGGTTAAACTTAGTAAGAACTTAACAGAAAATATGAATAGACATGATTAATATACTTACATTGCCCCGATTATACATCGTTGGTTGGTTACTGTTGGTACTATCTATCGATATAACTATTGCTGGTGTTTGGTAGATACTAGTTATAAGTTATAGTTTAAATAGTTAAAACTCGCACTTTTCGTTGCAGTAGATAGGTATGGTAATGGTAGAACATTTAAAATAATATTGGTCCCAATATTTACTTTACATTATAAATTCATAAAACGGCAGTAGTATTAATATTTGGTCCGCGAAACGTAGGTAGGTAACGAAACTTATTCAATAGATGCCTGTAAACAAATTAGTTTCTATGGAATTTACCATTGATATAACAAACCTATGGATATGAAGCTAGCGTCAATATGGCCCTCAATCTTGCGGTCAGTTTCGCCATTTGCAAATTCACTTCTTGAAGTAGGTGATCTGTCAGTGGGTGGTGTTTGTGAGAGTGTTTTTGGAATTATTACTGTTTTGCCTTTACTAAAAGTGCTAAAACTGATAGAAAAGTCGAACCAAGTGTATTCAAACATGTCAAAGTGCAGTGTTCTTGGATGTGGTTCGAAACCTAAAGAAAAACAGCAAAAAATTACATACTATCGGTACGTGATTGCATTACAGAAAAATATCCCTATTTTTCCATAATTAGATAGGTTAAACTATATAGGCATTCACTAATAGATATAATTAATGTTATTGTCGTAAGATTTCATTAAATTTTCAATGATTTATCATAAAAATCACTAAAAGGATTTTGTAGGGAAAGTAGTGATGTGACTTTTTTGTTGCTATAATCGATAGTTACCTTAGCAAGTTTTATTAGCTTTAATTGTAAACTGTGGACCTAAAACCTATTCCACCTATTGTTTTTTCTTAGTATAGGCTGTCTGGAAAGGAAATAAAACAGCTGACTGCATTAAAAACGCTTTCAGTAATACAACTATTTTAACTTTCAAGACGGAATACAAAATTACAATGTCTAAAACCTGTCACTATTTTTATAATTCATTTCCTATTTTTAATTTAATTCACCTACATATCTTTGAATTTTCCAGGTTGTCTACAATTGAAGAAAAACGGAAGTCTTGGTTTGATATTATTGGTCGGGAAAACATAGATAGGTACAGCAAGAAAATTGAAAAAAAAATTAATGAATGTACAAAGATTTAACCATATTATGATTTAATATAATAATACATTTATACTTAAACAAAATCGCAGTTTTTTTATTGTAGGTATTACCTGCACTATAGGGAACGGTTAAGTAATGATAGTAGGTATTGTTAGAATAGATGAAAATAATTAAAGTTTTTCACAGACTTTCCAATCCTTAACTTTCCCCCTCATGCCCATAAACTAGCAGCATCCACCCAGGATTAGATCAGATCGATAAAAGCATATTTCATTGCCGTGAGGAATTCCGGGATCAAATATAATATAGTCTATGTCATAGACTATATGTGTCGATACATAACAAACTCGCTCAAGTCAGGTTTAAGCGTTTTTTGGTAAACGTATTATTATTTTATTTCGATGATTTACTGCGTAAATTTTTGATAAATAATAATATTTTGCCTAAAAAATGCTTCAGGTGGCCATTTGATAGATAAAACATAAGTTGATAGGTGAAATATTAAATATTTTTGAGTTTTTAGTATTGACTTAGAGCCATTTGATATGTACCTATCTATAAAATATAGGCAATATTGAAAAACAGCAGCTCGGACTTAGGTGACTTTGATATCGGCGAATGTGACTTAGGTAGGATTGACATGTCTGTATAGGTAGCTAATAGCTACGTGTGATTGGTCGAAAATGACTTAGGCTTGTATGATATGGAGTACTTTGCTGACTTAAGTGAATTTGAAAAAAGTGTATGATTATTGACCTTTATTTCTATAGCAAGCGGTGGAATTTGACTGGTTTGATCTAGAAGCAAAATAACCGCCAATTTTCGCTGAACTAGAAATATAAAAAAACTCAAAATTACTGACCACTTGACTTGGGCGCGTTTGATATGTACCAACACATATCTATTCGATTAACACATCCAGGCTATCAAATAACTCCATAACCAATCCGAGAACAAGTAGGTAATTACATTTTAATTAAGCTCTCGCTAAAAAGTTAATTCCGATTGTCGATATCGATCATTAGTTATCGTCATTGGACTTCACTAGTGAAATCCGCCATTTGTAAAAACGCTCAACTTTAGGTATACACGCTCATGTAGTAGTTATTTCGTGTCCATTAGTTTTCTAGGTCTGTGGAATTTACAAATAACATGCATGTCAGTGTCACATTCAGATCTAACTATAGACTGCTAAGGAAGAAGTGGAACGCAATGTACTTTCAGAAAAAAATCCATTAAAAATTGGTACGGTAAAAATATACAAAATAGTTAGTCAGTTTATATTCTGATATACATATTCTTAAATGTTAACGTAAGTATCATTAAAAGCGCCGGAAATGTTGTGCTTTGGCCTTTGATTTTTTTTTATAAGATTGACAGTACCTCTGTCAATATACCGGATGTATTTTTGACAGTTTGATAAAAACAAAAATAAATAAATAAACAAAACAAAGTTCAGCCGTTTCGCGTTTTTTGTTTCATTAGCTAAATGGAAATGAAAAAAATATCATAAATACACATTAAATTGTGAAGCCTATGAACTATTTAACCTCTATTTGTAGAATATTCTCCCGTATAGCATCGCCTACATCGAATGTGAAAATGGTGCGATATTTCCCTAATAATTTCGAAGACTATAATCCTGGACTATCTAGCGATAATATAACGAAGAAGTTCCGACCAACCCCAAAAGCCGTAGATGGCGGTCTCTATGTCGGAATAACTGGCGTCGCTTACATGTTCTACCATCTTTCAAAAAATCCTGCTTTACTTGATGAAAAAAAAAACTATCTTACCATGGCCCTTGAATATTTGAAACCTGCATTGGAAAATAGTAATGGAGATGAGACTTCATTCTTGTTGGGAAATGCAGGAACGTATGCAGTTGCAGCTGCACTATACAAAAGTTTAGGCAATGAGGATAGTGATAAGTACCTTAAGCATTACAAAATTCTGTACGATAGATATTTGGAGCGCAATTTTCTGAAGTGTGGTGGTGATGAGTTCTTCGTTGGTCGGTCAGGATATTTAGCCGGTGCCCTATGGTTGAACAGAGAGTTGTCTATTACCGCCTTCACAGACAATGAACTGTACAGAATCTGCGATATCATTGTCGAATCTGGCAGACACTACTCGAATAAGCGTAAAAGCAGATGTCCATTGCTTTACCATTATTACAATGTGGAGTACCTTGGTGCTGCTCATGGTATCAGCTTCATTTTGCAAATGCTCCTGAGTGTACCAGGTTACCTGGCTCATAATCCAGCAGCTGCTCGAGACATTGAAGGTAGTACTCACTACATATGCAATTTGCAGACTCCTGAAGGTAATTGGCCATGTACCATGGAGGAAGTAGGTCTGGATGACCACAAACTTATACATTGGTGCCATGGAGCTCCTGGTACAATATATCTTATGGCTAAAGCATACTTGGTGTTCAAGGATCCAAAGTTCTTGGCGGCAGCTGTAAAAGCTGGTGAGGAGATTTGGCGAAAAGGCTTACTGAGAAAGGGACCTGGAATATGCCATGGTGTGGCTGGTAATGGGTATGCGTTCCTGTTACTGTACAGATTGACTGAGGACAAGAAGTACTTGTACAGAGCTAAAATGTTTGCCAACTTTATGAATACTGAAGAGTTTCTGCTAGAAGCAAAGGTTCCTGATAACCCCGAGACACTGTATGAAGGGACAGCTGGCACAGTTTGTTACCTTGTGGATTTGTTAACACCTGACATGGCTGAGTTCCCATTTCAAGATGTCTTCTCAGCTTGAAAGTAACAACTTACATTGTTTTTGTTTTGTTTTTCTTCATATTTATTATTATTAAACCTGATATTATGTTACTGCTGAACTAGGTATGCATTAATTTATCGAATAAAGACCATTACGAAAAATATTTTTTTGTTATATTATTTTTAGAGGAGAAATAAAATATAATGGAGTATGTAAGTAATATGTATGTCTGTGAATTCTTAGATGACAAGATGATGCTTTTACAATGTAAAAGAAAAAAATAACTTCAATTTTCTTGTCAGTTTACTTAAATATAGGATTAAGAGCCTAGCGCTTCTATTAATGAGTAAAGTGATAAAGAAACTTGGCGTCAGAGACGTTCCCACACTATCTAGAACTATCTAAAGAAGTTCGTACCGATGTTTTGAATAAATTAAAGTTTTTCATCCTGATGATATAGGTACCTCCGAGATATGTATCGGGCATTTCACGTAAGTTTTTTCATAGAATTAGAATTTTTTACCTATTCTCGTCGCTATGTATGTGGTCCTCCTCTACAGAGGCCGTTTAGCAGCGCTCTTTAAACCACTACACCACTGCGATCGTCAACCCGTCTGTCAAGCGTAGCGATTATTGCCAGTAACTGGGAAACCAGTGACTTTCGCAGTTGGATAACAAGTAGGGGCATTATAAAGTGTTCTCTTTATTACCTATATGCTACCAACCATAGCGAGCGACAGTGGCGTGCACTGGCTTTTACGACAAGGTAGGCAGTAATCCCCAAGGATTGACACCTATGTACTTTTTTTGCTGTACTCACGAAGTCACGATAGAGGCTGACGAAGGTCCAGGTACCTACCAGTTACCTATAACCTATAGGTAACTTGTCTTTACGAAATATAGGTACCTACATATCTACTCACCCACAAATACAGGACCTTCGTCAGCCTCTGTCGTGACTTCGTGAGTACAACAAAAAAAGATCTAGCGATAACTCTATTATTAGGTCGGGGAAGCCAAAATCCTTTTACACTTTGTGTATTGCCAGTTACGATTCCTTCTCTTATGCTCCATCCTACTGAGCGACAAGTACACATGCAGACATTCGGCCATGGCAACACTCCTACGAGGAAGATTTTGTCAACGATTCGATGTTCGTGAAAAACGATAGATATGGTAAGTATATTTATACAGCAGTTTTTATATTCAGCGATTTTTTCCACATTCATTAATGTTTAGGTACTTTAATATGTATGAACTTGACTGTTTATGATTTTGAGATGCGCCACTTTTTACACCGAAAGATAATGTGGCAATTGCTTCAAGGTAATTTTAAAATTTCTACCAACTTTTATGTTAGACTAGCTGTACCGCGCAGTGTTACTCGCGTTTTTATTCGTTCCTTCGTCAAGTAGCTTTTATTCGTTACAATCATCCATCCATACAATTCTTTCCTTTTTTTAATATTATATCAAATTAGTGGACGCACCGCGATTTCATTCGCGTAGTTTCAGTATGTCATACAAAGTATAGCACCCTCTATTTAGCGACGCGACCAACAGGATCGGGGTAAAATGTATCCTATGTCCGTCGCCCGGTTCTAAGCTACCTCCCCGCCAATTTTTAACCAAATCGGTTCAGCCGTTCTTGAGTTATAAATGGAGTAACTAGTACTATCACGACTTTCTTTTATATACAGGGTTACTTGTAGCTCGTCGTATTCCTGGTATGGGGTGATAGAGGAATAAAATAAACCTCCATATGTACCTATGGTTGGAAATTAATGGTTCTTGAGATATTTACTTTTTTGAATATTTCCTAAAAATTCCCAGAATCTTGCATGAAAAAGTTTGTAAAATAACCATGAGTTATTTACTGTGATTTTTTATTTATTTATTAATTGTAAACTCACGTTTAACTATTCTAACTTTAAAAACCCAAAATAAAACATCAAAACTTAATAAAATCAACGGAAATAAATTGTTATTTTTTAAAACTTTGTGCTTATAATGAGAAAACATAATATGCTGTAATTTAAAAAAAATATATGACATAAATCGTACAAATGACTAAAAAAACATCGTCGTTTTATCAGCTTTCTAAATTGATCCGTTTTCACAGCGCATGCAACAGACGCCCGCCCTCAAGAATGTCACATTTTCCATTATTTCTTCGCTCCTAATAGTTGCAGTTGTTATATAGCCTAAAACCTTCCTCGATAAATGGTCTAATCAACACAAAAAGATTTTTTCAATTTGAACTAGTAGTTCCTGAGATTTGCGCGTTCAAACAAACAAATAAACACAAACTCTTCAGCTTTATAATTTTAGTATACCTACCTATAGGGTATAGACTATAACAACTTTGTTGACGACAAGAAAAATTACCGACCTACAATTTGCCTTTAGACAGAAATGACAAGAAAATTGCAGGAGAAATACTATTTTCTTGTCAACGATGTTCAAAGGTAATGATTTCTAGAAGTAGTTGCCTATTAATAAAAAGTTTGAGACATAATATAAGAACAATAGATTCTCAACCACGACTATCCATTTCAAGATGAGGCTGCTAAATATTATGTTAATCTGCTTCGTTCAAATAGTGGTCTCCAGTCAAATAATTATTGATATATTGAAGCTTAAAAATACAAAAAATGCCGTATTCACATACTGTAACCACGAAGAGAAATTAACTATGCAAAAACAACTTATGGACAACTTCATCAACGGAAACGCTATACCAAATGATCGGAATTTGAGCAAATTTTTTGCGAGATCGATTCCAAAAATTGGTGTTATATTGAATACATCCTGCAGCGGTTGGGAGAGCGTGATCTCGGATAACAAAATTATATATAAAAGTCCATACAAAGTAATAGTTTCTACGCAAAATCTATCGGAAACTATAAATATAATATCAGTTTTGCCCGTTGAAGTGGATTCGGATGTCACTGTTTTACATGAGAAACAAAGTAACAAATACGACGTATATGAGGTATTTAACACTGGCTACTACAACAATGGCTCATTTCAAGTAAATTTTATAGGAAATGTACTTGATAATAAGATGTCATTGAAGATAATTAAACGCATGAACATGTCTGGAGTTGTTCTGAAATGTATGAATGTCGTCACTGGAAATATTAAAGGTGAAACATTTCGACACTACCTCGAAATTTCCAAGGAAGTTAAAACGGATTCTATAAATAAACTGAAGTTTTATACTCTTCTTAAGTATCTTCGAGACATCTACCACTTCAAGTAAGAAGGATATTGTTTATTAAACACACAACAGTACCTACCTATGTATAGCTCAGTGCTAACGTAGGCATTTGACTTTTGACAACTTGCTTCCAATCATCTCCTGCATTTGACTGAGATAAAGGTTTTCAATCAACCTAGTTCAGTTCATATAAATCATACACGTAGTGCGAACCGCCAGGATGTGGAATTACTTGCCGGAGTCTGTGTTTCCTGCGCAGTACAGTCTGAAGTGAATAGCTACCTAATGAACAAGTGTGCTCCATCGTAGACCACATCGCCTTAACATCAGGCAAGATGGTGGTCAAACGCTTTTTCATAGTGAAAAAAATATATAACTTAATTTGTAGAACATGTCTAAAGACACCACTGTATAGAATACTGCCCTCACCACGGTTTGTACAAATTTCATTGCTTTCCTACACTAAAATATGGTACAAAGCGATCCTGTTTCCAGGTACGATCTTTTAAGAACCAACACTTGGGGCTATCCTACCAACGGCAGTTTTAACGGGATGGTCGGAGCGCTGCAGAGAAAGGAAATCGATATAGGCTGCTCCCCAATATTCCTCTGGCCTCAGAGAGCCAAGGTTATTGACTATACTGTGCAAACGTGGAACTCCAAGTAAGTTCATAATGTGGAAGAAAACTTGAACTAATGGCGCTAGTATAGCTTGACCCAAAACAACACGATTGGTTAATCGATTGTCACTACAAGTTCATGTGACAGATTTCTTCACTATCATTGGTTCATATGGATCAAGCGTACGAAGCGCCATCTACATCCAGCTTCGCGCTTTCTTCCCTATTTCCGGACTGCAGTAGAACACGGGTACAATAACAGTAGACCGTGTGCTGACGGCTAATGGAATATAATATAATTATGTGTCACCACCCCGGCCCAACTTTTCCCGTCATGGGAGTCGTAAGAAGCGACCGGGGGACTCTCCAGAGTACGACCAGCAGCGCTCTCTGTGAGTTAAACCACAACACCACTGCGATCGCCAACCCGCACCAAGTGTGGCGATTATTGGCAGTTCTCTATTATCATGGTAATCATTGGGGGTGGCCCTCTCCAGCAGTGGACTGATGATGAATGACAGTAAGTAGTGTAAACTGCAAGTTTTCTTATACGGCGAAAAATGCATGGTGCAGTGATGCTGTACTCCATTTTCCGCACAAAGTACATAATCTTCCATAATTTAATGTCAAATGCAGACAATGCTTCATATTTCGTCACCCGAAACTGGTGGGAGCGTTCTACACTCTATTCACTGGACCCCTGTCAGGGAAAGTGTGGTGCACCACAGCAGCCACATTGGCGGTGACCTGGACATTCCTGGGATTTCTGCTCAAGGTGAAGGCGCTACTCCTACCTGGAGACGAGCTCGACTCCTCCAGCGGTATGGCCTTCTTGTCTGTCTGGAGCGCAATATGCCAACAAGGTATAGACGAGAGGAAAAACGTACTAAGAATCTATTTGATAATATTTATACGGGATGGGACGGGATTCGCGCTATCATCACTTTATGGCTTGGAATGTTATCTATCTATTGAAACCAATCTCGTTGTTCTGGAACACTCGATTCTAGTGACACTAGTAGTTAATACTTATTGTAATATTCATATAAAGCAGAACATTGTAGAAAAGTTTTCTGGTAAATAATAAACATAGGTAGAGTAAATTTTTGCGAGTGATAAGACTCCTTTCCTATATCCTAGATAGGTCTATGAGCAGTCATGATGGAATGAGCGTCAACTCTTGTTGTAAAAAAAATATCTTACTCTAAATGTAAGAGTGTGAGATAGCACGAGAATTTAGAGGAGATCTAAAAATAGGTAGCTTTACCGGGGGCCTAAGCCTTCCACACTTTCGTTGCATTGCTCTGGTATTTTACTGGCTGTTTTACTACGGACGATGGTGAAATGAGAGTAACGAAATCAGGAATGCACATCGTTGACCGCTACGATACCAGAGCGATGCAACTTCCAAACTACATTTGGCCCCCAGGTGAACAGCCTAAGACCAATGTTCACAGGTGTGGCGGTGAACCGTCACTCGACAACGATAAACATCGTGATTATCAACACGTTTCTCTTCTCCCTATTCATTTACCAATACTACAACGCCATCGTCGTGTCATCTTTGCTGCGAGAACCGCCCAAAAATATCAGAACTCTGGAAGACTTGACCAACAGCCACTTGAGAGCCGGCTTAGAGGATTATCCTTTTAACATAGATTTCTTGAAGGTAAGGCGATCCGTCCGAGAATGTGTAGATAGGTCCCGATTCGAATTTAGTCATATCTTGGGGTTAAGGCATGTGTTGATAATAACATATCCTGGGTTATGTACTGTTAGTAGAAAGACTTTCAACTTTTTTTAAATAACTGGATATACCTACATTTTTTGTAGTTTTACAAAATATCAATAAGAATACAAAATATCTATTCTTGGGTATTATTATGAAGCCTTGCTCTACTACTACTGCAAAAACGAAATTTTCTATAACTACTGTTGTAAGCAAAGGGTAGAGATCATGGAAACTGGCGTTACGTATATCTGTCTAAGCGACTTACCTTTCAGCGCACCACAAACCCAATGGCTCTGAGGCTCTACCACGAGAAGATAATCACACCGAAGGCGACAAACATTTACAACCTCAACGAAGGCATGCGTCTCGTGAAGCAAGGGGACTTTGCGTTCCACGTCGACACCACAACCGGGTACCACTACATGAGGAAATATTTCACTGAAAGCGAGATCTGTGAAGCACAAGAGGTGTTTCTGTTTCCGCCCATGAATTTCGTGAACGCCGTGCAGAAGGGCTCGCCTTATAGAGAGCTTATCACGTACGGGTGGGTATTTGAAAAACTTTGACTAACTCCCGGTTTCTTGAAGTGGTTATCAAAACACCTGATCAGCCCTGCGATTGGTTGTTGGCGGTTTTTACTAATCCAATGTATACCTACCTACTCCAAAAAGTCGTTATCAGATAACAATTTATAAAGGAGCCGTTCCGATCAAACTACCACTTTGCACTTGACATGTAGTAAAAATGTGAATTTTAAGTCAGTAAGAGTCTTAACAATACTGTATGTAGTCTAAGATGAACGAGACAAATATGTGGCAAGAAACTGGGGAAATAATGGCACTTTAGTTGGGCTCATGTAATAAGTGATTTCTGACACATTGAGAACGACCATGAAAGACATGGAATATTTTTAGAACGGAAATAATTAACCTTAAAATGTATGCCGGTAACAGCACTGAACATTCTATTCCTTTGTGTTTCTTTTTCATCAATAATCTAGTGCTGGGATTTTCTTGTTGATTTATCAAGTTGAATCGTTT
>SJJU01002676.1:0-29356 GCA_012932125.1 Conopomorpha cramerella | reverse complement strand
GTTGCTTTCACACACATATTATAATGTAAAACTATTTGTTATTCATAATATTACCTGCGCGTCGCTTTGATTAAACTTAGAATCAACCGAGTTATTGGGGTAAAGTCGTACCCCTGCGTCCTATTACTCTTATATAAAACTTATTTGATGCACTAGTTGGCACCTACCATAGAGATCGTTGATAATCTGTCTAAATTGGGAATAAGGAACTGTCTAAATTGTATTTTTTCCCTACTACTTTTTCTACGATCAATAGCAAAATCTAATGATGTTTTTCCTACAGGAGTGGCTATGATCTTATGCTAATATTATAAAAGTGCAAATATCATCCCACGCCGCAAATCTTGCCGCTTTTTTATCGATATGCAGAAGTGATAAGTTCCGAGTTTTATAACTTACTCAGCGTTTAAGCCTTAAACGATCCATTTGCATTGGTTCTTAAGTGTTTCCTTGTGCGTGTAATATGTGTATTAAGGCGTTAATGAATATAAGATAAGGTGATATTATTTTGAATGGATCAACTGTAGGCAATTGGGTCGCCTTCGGCGAGATGAAAACTTTGCAGCTTTTCATATAATAATATAGGTACATATATAAGTATACAGACTGATATAATAATATAATGATTTTTTACAATAATACATGCAGCTTCAAAATAATCAATATATACTCGTAGTATAAAACTGAGTCCCGCTGTCTGTACCTATGTATGTTTAAATCCTTAAGGCTATGAAACGGATTTTGATGGGGTTTTCTATAGTAGATAGAGTGATTCTTGAGGAAGGTATCTATGATACTTTCATACAATAGCAGGAAAACACTGTTATCCATACGTACTGGCAAAACAACGTTGGCCGGGTCAGCTAGAAATAACATTTATCCCGAAATTCGCAGAGGGATGGAATAAACTACAGAAAATAGTGGACCTATACGTCTACTCACTCTTGTTTCCCAAAGGGTAGGCAGAGATAATGTACCTCCACCTGCTTAACTCCACATAAGGAACCGTATTTTTTACATAAAGCCACGTTTTAATTGGTTTTAGCACTTTTTATTCTATTTTCGCCCCTGGTGCAAATGGTGCAGGCACTTTAGTATTGTTACGTACGTGGGGGGTGTGTACCGATAGAAAAATTGCACTATTACGAAACTCAAGAATAACACTTTATTTCTAGCCGTTGTTTCTCGACCCCGGGGCGTAACAGTATTCTTGATCTCACGAAGTACAAAGGATTTTTACTCATTCTTTGTTTAAGACGTTACTATTTTGATTTTTTTTTATCATTAAGAACAAGCGTTTGACCACCATCCTGCCTGATGTTAAGCAGTACACTTGTCCATTAGACTTGATTGGTGATCGTGATGTATCTAATAGAATACTAGCTGAGCCAGCAAACAATGTTTTGCCAATAAACATTATAAAAATAGCCAAGGTTCTTTCTCAGGTCCTAAACTATAAGTATACCAAATTTCGCGTAAATTAGTTCAGTAGTAAACGCGTGAAAGCAAGAGTTACTTTCGCATTAATAATGTTAGTATGTATGATAAAATGTTTTTAAAAGTATAACATCTGTAGAAAACGATACCCCTACGATAAAGTTTTGTAGTACTACATGCCTCAATTTTCACGCTCGACCTCACGAACTTAATGCTCGAGAATCTTCAATAAATAACACATTTATCGAGTTGAATGCAATAAGGAAATGTTGTGTTGGGTCCAGTAGTTCTGTCGCATACTGTTATAAGTTAGTATGTATTTCCCGAAAGTCTATACGACGGTTCCATTACATTTAGCGCCCATAACGCTCGTGTGCGCTATTAAATCCTCAACAGGAACTCTGAATTATCGGCATTCTTGAATTATGTACGACTTTAATGTCCGCATTAACCTATCTAAATGCCCAGTATAAGTAAAAGGTAAGTATCGTCGATTGTCGGTCCATTTTGTGAATCGCGAAGAGGCGCGTCCATGTAAGATTAGTGTATCGGACCACGCGCGTTGACAGATACTGTTGTGTTCCCGTGGCGTGCACACCATATAGGCAAAAAGACACTGCCTACCTTAATATTTTGGTTACCCGACCTAGAAATAGAGTAATTGCTAGATCTTTTTTTGTTATAGTCACGACATAGGCTATCGAAGGCCCTGTATTTTGTGGGTGAATAGATAGGTAGGTACCTATGTTTCGTAAAGACAAGTTACCTATAAATAGGTGTCACTCCTTGGGGATTACTGCCTACCTTGTCGTAAAAGCCAGTGCACGCCACTGTTGTGTTCTAAGTATACTTTCACTCTCTTCTCATTATGAAGATTTAAAAAATACACATACATAGGTATCACAATACAAATTAATGCCAAAACGATGTAGGAACTGTAAGTTTAAGAATAGTTTTAAATTCGAAAGAACGGACTTTAATGATTTCTTACAGTTCCCCTCGATTTATCTGGTCTGCTATTGTCAAACCGTGATTTCTTTGTCATGGGACCTTTGAAATATGTTATTTCCAACAGTAAAAATACAACAATCAATAAACAATAGGAACTAAACGTATTTAACCCAACGTGACAGGGGGTAAACCCATTGCCATTATAGAGTTCTAATATATTTTATGTATCAGTGTAATTCCTTATGGTAATGTTTTCGTTTAGAGAAATACATCCTTACATTCACTTTTCGCCCATTGGTTGAATGGAATTTTTTTAACTTTGTGCTTCGAATTTAGCCAACCAAATCAACAAAAGCGGAACAACCTTCTTTGACCAAGAGGGTTGGGTGTCAGGGATAAACGGACAGATAAAGGTAAGTTAATTCTACGTATAGAGTTTTAAAGCACAAAAATCAAGAATTCTGTAATAAATGTACTTAATGTCATTGAACTTCAAACAAAAGAAATCTCCCATTAAATTAAACCTTATCGGAACCGAACTAAATTTATTAATATTCCATCCCTTTCCCTCTGGTCGACCGTGATAGAGACAGAGTGAGATTTATTACGGTGAATCTAAATTCGATTTTACTGTTACCTACAAGTATGGACTTGCTCAGGTTTCCAATTAAGCGATTTAGATACGTGAATCGGGTCCAACAGGGTATTAGAATGTAAAACAAGAGATGTAGAAATGGTAATCCGCGCGTAAATAACATTAAAAAAAACCAATATAGTGGTTATAAGGGAACCCCCAGGTGAGCGTTTGAACGGAGATTGTGTGTGTTTGAATTCCACAATAAAAACAGGTCGGAGTGTGAATAATCTATTTCTAAATCGTGGACGTCCCGCAGCTTTGTCCACGCTCATCCTGATCCATATAAAATCGGAAAACAATAAGAGCTGTTGAACGTTTGTTCATTGCCGCTAGGACTGGACGATGGAAAAATAGGTTAATGTCTTGAAAAGGACACCTTACGTTCTTTCCACTTGGCACCACCCTGAATGACGCTATTGAAGTCAAGTTCCATTGGCTAAGTCATATTTGGTAAACAATTGTCAATATAACTTAACTAGTCTTAACCTGTGTAGTTCATCAATTCATATGCGAAAATATTGTAACTTGATCTGAGTGGTGTCTTTGCGTGGTGAAAAAGGAAAGGAACGACACCTTATACTAATAGAATAATTATACAAAAATGAAGTAAAACATAAACTAGCTCGTAAGGTTAAAAAATAGCACAAGGAAATAATAATTTCAAAGAAAAAAATAACCAATTTCAACCTATTAAGATTTTTTTGGTTTTTTTATTGATGCCATTGTCCGAATGACATACCTAAAATTAATGGAGTCCAAAAGGGAAGCACTAACTTTCAAACTTAAAAAAGAATCATCCGCATCGTTTCACCCAGTCAAAAGTTTTGATGTAATCTATATATATAAAATAAAGCCGTGTTAGTTCCATTTATAACTCAAGAACGGCTGAACCGATTTGGTTGAAAATTGGTGGGGAAGTAGCTTAGAACCGGGAGATAGACATAGGATAATTTTTACCCCGATCCTGTTGGACGCGTCGCTATACCAGTATAGAGGGCGTTATAGTTTGTATGAAGAACTGAAATTACGCGAATGAAATCGCAGGGCGTCCACTAGTTAAACATAAAAAAGTACCGTCGAATTAACCTCGTCGTTTTTTTCTAAGTAGGAAAAGACAATTTGCATTATATTCTACGAGACCATGTGACTGTTAGAGTTGTTAAAACTTTTACTTTATGGATGTAATACGATTTGAACCCATAATCAGTTTCATAGGCCTCAAAGGCTCTTATTTCCTAATACTCATTTGCTTACGAGATATCTACCGTTAGCGGGTATCTTAGCTTCACTTCAGTATTTTATACCTTTAATAAAATGCCACGATAGATTTTCCAGCATTGTCTATCTGGCATTGTACTTAAGGATTGCATTAATATACAGCCTCTGTGGTCAAACGGTACAATATAAACTCAGGACCTAAGGTTCGATTCCAGCACCTGCGGCATGTACTGACACAATTTATATATTATATTTATATTTTCTATATAAGCATTCGAATAGAACTATTAAGGTAAGGGAAGAACAATATGAAGAAATCTATACACTTTACGGTATGTAAACTCTATAACGTCGTAAAGCTGGCTGGTTAAATAACGTATAAAATTTGTAATAAATACGAGAAAAGCGAAATATATAAAGAAGCTATACAACAAACTGCGCTCACCGCGTTGAACCTCTTATCCTATGACAATACGGACTGCGTAACGTGGGTTCAGGGAGAGAAATTCGAATAAATAATACTGTTGGCCATAAAAACTATCTCTCGTTCTGGTTTACGCAAAATGAATTCAGGGATCAATTTAAATTGTTAACAGCCAAAGTGACAAAGAAGTCCGTCGTTATAGGTTGCACCATACCTTAGTGGTATGTGAATCTTTCATTCACGATTGTATCATTTCACACGTATGAGTGTTACATAGCAATACATAGGCCCTCTGAAAATAAAGAGACCTATTGCCCTATACAACATAAAGGTCATCGAACCCGCAGTAACCATTAGGACAACAGACATAATCATAGTTCAGGCTCATGCTATAAAAACAGAGTTTAACGTAACTGGAATGTTTCAAATTGCATATATTTGTTGTTTTATAATGAAAAGTCTTTTAAGACCACAACGGGGAAATCGTCCTGATCTGTATAGGGAATACGAAATTAAAAGCATAACAATATGCCCCACCGGAAAGGATGACGTTAGTATAAAGGAGCAGGCCGTCTTAAAAAAAAATATCGACAAATAGAATCTTGCAACATCGTTGTACGAAATGGTTAATACGCTCTAATTATAAATAAGTTATTGACAAGCTGGAGTATACAATATTTCGATGAGCGTGTGTAACAACAAAACTAATAACTTAATCGGAGTTTTGGTTTTAGTCGTAACTTGTTATTGAGTGGCGACTGTTTTCCAATTTTAAGGATGAATCGATCTTGGACTTGATTTCACAAAAAAAATCTAATGCCAGAATTGTCAGATGTGATTTTTTGATACTTTAAAAAAATCCGTTCTTTATCTAAAGTTTAAATATCATTTTTTAATTATTATAGCGCGAACATTAACCAAAGACGATCTCTATAATACCCGTTTTAAACTTTTAATGTCATGTCAGTGCGCGTTTCCTTATAAATACCGTTTTTTGTATCCCCAGTAGTGTAAGGAGTCACTTTTAAGTGAGACATTTTCTCGGAATAAATGCATAACAGTTTTTAAATTTCCAATAGAAATGTTCATAAAAAATTGCTATGTAGTGAAGACTAACTGGTAGTGATAGCCTAACTGCTAATTAGCAGCTTTTTGGCTAATTTACAAGCATCACCATCAACCACATAACGTCCGCTGTTGGACAAGGGCCTTTCCCAATGATTTCCGTCATTTGGAGGGAATACCAATAATCGGCACGCATGGCAGGCAGGTTGGCACAGTAGTGTTGTAGTTTAATACACAGAGAGCGCTGATGCCCGTCCTCTGAAGTTCCCTCGCTCGCCTCTTACGACCCCACGACGGGAAATGTTGGGCTGGGGTGGTAACACGTGTATTCCATTCGCCATCACCATACGCACGCAATTTAAAAGAATATCTACCTATAATCCATCCCAAAACAAACAGGGGTGACTCATAACGCTATCATTAAAGTCAAAATAAAATAATGCCAATAAAATCCTCTCCAAAAAACACAAAATAATTAATCATACAAAAAGCAAGCCTTGTTACACTGCTATGAAAGTATCAAAACAGTTCAATCCCCAACCACGGAGCGTTATCGTAAAATTGAATTGAAAAAAGAATGATAATAAAAGGAGGGAGAGGTCGTAACTCTGCGCGCGACATCGCACCACTTTTTTTTCTTCTTATTCTTACTTTTTTATTTTTTTTTCACTCACGAACGCACGTGTGCGGCCGCCACGGGCACAGGCTCTCGTCTCTATTGTCCAAGTACTTGATAAAAATAACACTCGGATTTCGGGATTGATTCCATTCCAGCTATGTGAATTATAGAGTCGCTCCATTGTAATTTTATTGGGCCTTTAGCTTCGTTTAATGGCCTGTAAATCCTTTTAATGTTCACCGTTTTGATACAAATACATTGATATTGCGTTTTGAGTTAGTGTTATGTTTAGTAAATATATCCCAATAAACTTGTTCAATGTAAAAACTACACCAAAGCGGTTAATTGAATCTTTAACTATTTCGAATTAAGACGTCAGTCATAATTCCCATCGTGTATATTTCTCATGATATTCGTATTCCATATCGTTATTACAACAATAAAATATTTATTATCATTAAAATTTACTATCTAGCTCGTAGAACTTTAATTTTATTACGATTTACATTTATTTTCGTTATTTGGTAAATATTTATGTGTTATCTGTCGCAGGCTTCCGAACGGGCGCGGTTCGGGTTACACCGAGCGTCTGCGCACGCGCACCTTTATACAATAATCCATAAGAGCAGAGCGGGCGTAACATCGGGAGCGTATTTTTATGTCCCACTGTAGTGTAGGTACAGGTTTTGAGTGCTGTTGTAATTTCCAGTATTTACCCGGCGTACTCCCAGCGGGGTGTCTCACAACAATGCGCGTATCCTTTTCACATAAAATATATATGAAAAGTCCCGTGTGGCATAAGGTTCGGATCTCAGGTGCGATACCCGGCTGCATTATGCCTAGCTGCCTACCGAGAGGTTTTTATGAGGGATCAAAATGATTGGTCTGCCGATAGCATCGGGAACTGGCAGCGCATTGTGCCAATGCGGACACTAGCGCCTTCGACATTTCCATTGCGCTTTGACCTCGCGAAGTGCGCTGGCATCTTACATAAAAAGCTCAGGTTACGTTGAACGTTGAGTTTCGATCGTCGAAAACTAGCTCCCGAGCCAAAGTCCACGCCTCGCGCGCACTTCTCACACCTTTTAACAGATGTAATTTGGAGATTGTTGCCTTCTAATAGATTATGCACATTTCAATGCATCAGGAGAGAAAGGTCGAAGCTAAAATATTGTATCGATCACGAACGCTCCCCGTGTTACCAGCGATTAGTTATTTCCTTATCGACAGATAATGCCTCAATACTCTTGTGTATTTACTGTGTGAAAATTATAATAAATAATACATACCATACATAACTCATGTCGGTAAGCTCGTACGTGATGACTTCTGTATCGAATTTCATCTGACAATCAGACAAATTGTCATGGAAATCCCGGGATATTTACACACGGTACATGTGTAAGCAGAAAAAGTATCTCGTACTACGTAATTATACAATGTTAGCTCCATTATTATCTTTAAATAATGTCACCTGAAAGAAATCGCTCTGAGCGATGTGGTCGCCTTTTGAAATTTTGGCATTGTCAATTTTACATTTGTAATGTACAGTGTGCAATAGATAGTTTATTCATTCATTGACAATGTATAATGTGAATGCAGGATCTGACCTGATCTGGATAAACAGCTCAGAAAATCTCACCGCTAGTGAAGCGCACTTGTGCAGTATAGTCTAAGTACTTTTAAGTCAAGACTAAACATTGTCATACCAGTGTACCGTTTTTATTGATTTTGTTGGCAAATTATTTTTGTTGTTTACCTACTTCCTATTAAAAATATTAGTGGTAGCCTATAAGTAGGGCAATATGTTACATTGTATAATTAAAATGCTCAATATAGTACGTAAGTATACTTGTGTGGCTTGTTATCTGTCCTTATCTCATAAATAAATAAACTAGTAACACTTAAAACAGCTGAAAATCAGGGCAGGATGATTGTCAAACGTCAAGCAAAAAAAATTGTCAAATTTGTGCAAATGCGTACAAATTAGCTTGGTACATTAACGGTTAGAATACAAGAAGCAACATTCACGAATTGTCATAGCTCATCACAATAGAATATGACACCTTCTTCAAAGGGCCCTTGACTCTTCGTTCAGAATAGTTGGTGAAAGATTTATTAGTTGAATCACCCGACACTAATAAATCTAGGGTTCATATTATTTCTAAAGAAAAAACAATGCTAAGCTCATTACAATTTAATAGGTATTATTTTAAGCGCATTTTTCTCTTGTTGACGCTTGTCATTAGATTCGGATAAAGCATAAACGTTGGTTCACGTTTCAAAGTAAGTGCTAATTGATTTTTTATATATATAATGTACCTACCATAGTCAATTAATAAGCTGACGACATACGCGGAATAATTCAGCCAATGGGATAGTATAGTGTATAAATGTATCTCACTTCTGCATATGTGTGCGTGCATACGTGTGCCGGTGTGCGTGTGACCACAGGCGGGCAGGACGTGACCCCGGCCGAGAAACACAAAACCCGACCAGATAAAAATATATTACAAAATGAGGTCCACTTTGTGCTTTGAAATTACAATGGTATAAATTACTTTTATTGCTCAATCTTGTTGGATTTTATTAAGGTATCGATGGTGAGGAACCGACGCGCGGTTCGCCGGGGTGTGTTTGTGACCGTTTCGTTTTGAGACTTGGTTTCTATAAGAACTGTAAGTGACAGAGGTTCATGTAAAATGAAACTGTGTAGTTTATTTAGTCCAGTGAACAACGTCATGTACCTCACGCCAGGCCTCGTGTCCAACATGGACTAACTCTGTACATTTTTGGAAATACACGGCATTGTTATAACACGCAATAGATTCGATATTAATTTTATTAAGAGACACTCGCGCATGTTATTTGTATGTTACGTATTGTTACAACGCTTTTAAATTCCTTAGAAGACTTAAATATCGATAAATTTGGATTATGTAGGTATGTCATATCATAAACTTAATCGGTTTTCACAAGAACGCAATAAATCTCAAGACATAATGTATCAGTAGATCAATATAGACTGACAAACATAATTAAATGAGTGAATCCTATTAGTTTCGGTATGTATACCTATTAGGTACTATATAACAGTTAATTTAAATTATGTTTCAAATAAAACAGGGTGCACATTAAATAAAAGTCCTGCAGTAAAGGATTTTTTAAATGTAATAGAAATATTGTATCACTTAAAAAGTACATATAACTAGTGGATGTCCCACGATTCCATACGTGTTATTTTAATATTAATGTTTTTCTCATACCTACAAACTTATACCCCCCTTTTTACTCCCTAAAAGGATGCAAAATTTCAGATGTCTAGGGTTTGGCCTGGTTGGTTTGGTGAGTCAGAAATGAATGAATCAGTCAGGACTTTGAATTTTATATATGTAGATAGAAAATATTATAATCCGGTCAAAAATTAAAAAAAAAGTTTCAAAGTTCATAGGCAAAACCACTTTTAACTGTGGTCACAAAACTTTTACCAAATATTTTTGATAGCTAAAAGCGGTTTTAACCGGTTATAACTTTTGACTGTAACATATACCTAGATGATGATGAAGAACGACACTGAGATTCTAGAAACATCATGAACGGTGACTCATCACCAACACCGCCTTGTTGAAAACAAAACATCCATTAATAAACGTCACGGAAGAATCGCAGAATGGACACTTGGACAGCTCATCTGCAATAAATCCGACCCTACCTACTTACTCCACACCTTTCGCATACAAATTAAATTCGAGAACACAACTAAATAGCTTACGACTATGTACGACTGTCGTTTAAATCACAATATAACAACAAAACACATTCACTACAACAATAACATAAACTGTTATGAGTGTTAAGTGAATGTCAGAATATTTTCAGGCTGAAAATAAACAATTCTCGCGGATGGTATGTATGACTTACCCTTGTCGAAGACCCGATGATGGGGGCATAGAGCAAACATACGTCCTTTTCATAGATGTTCCACTCTGTCTCTGACTTTCAAATTACACGGAGCTTTCTAAAAATACATAAATAATCGTCAATTATTACTTTATTTTTACAAAAATAAACTTTAATTCTTAAGGAATTGACATTGAGACGTCATAAACGACGATTAAAAGGGCACACGTGAGAGAATATGTATGATTCTTTGTTGTTTGAGTATTGTGTGTTGTTCCACTCTTAAAGGATTAAAGATTCCAGAAAGCATGCAAAGCACCAACACATGGTAATATATCTTGATATTTTTACGTCTATATTTTTTAAGTTTTAGCGCATCTAGCTACAACCTCATTGTTGTCACAAAACTCCGGCGCATATATTTGATGAATGCTGATTGCCAGCGCGCATCAACGAGTAGGCAATGCACACATGGACATACACACGCACACACACACACTCACACGCTTCCTCCTCGGCCGGTCTTAGAACAATGCTACTTCCTAATTCTATCTATTATCATACTATTATTTATCATTTAGTACAGTCATCACATTAATAGTCAATAGTTTACAAAAAAAATAGAAGAAAACGCACCGTCACTTGTCTGACATCGACGTGATGAAAGGAACATTTGCATTTTTTGGACAAATGTTAGTCCGTATTTAAGTTTTTTTTATTATGTGTCGAAGGCATCGGTCGAAGGCAACTTTAAGTTTTATTCTGACACATGAATCAAGTGGGGTTAGAACAGTAGGAAAATGTCCGTTCGTTTTGTGTACATGCCAAAAATCATGAAATTTAGAATAACGGTTTAATTTTTTCATACATCATCATCATCAGCCACACGGTCGAGGGCTTCCCGCAAACCCTCTCACTCCGAGGCACTCCCATCCCACAAAAATGGAGTAAAAAATATCCTATGGTTTAATTAAACCCCACCAATTTTCAGGCAAACCAATCGTTCTTGAGTTATAAATAGTGTAGGTAACACGACTTTATTTTATATACGTAGATTAACAGTGTTCTCTGCTATTATACGAGTATGTAAGTATAAACCAACCTCTCTTTTCTACGCACTTAACAAATTAATTTAAAAAAATCCTTACTTATCTCACGTAAATATCCATCATAAAAGGAACCCTGTTAAAAATTTCAGGTCTAGAGTTTGGATTAGGTGTTTATGAGTCAGTGATGAATGGATCAGTTAGAACTTTAAGTTTTATATACACACATCAAAAGTGTCTAGGGATCAAGTACATTTTAGAAGATTGCAATCAAGAATATATTTTACAAAAACTGAATTCATTCATAATTTCTTCAAAATGTCATTGCCTGTATCAGGCATGGGGAATTAGGTAGGAGACCAATCCAGAAGATTACATTTTAATTTATATAAATTAGATTTTTTTAGAGCTAAAAATGTTCTTGATCCCTACACACTTTTGATGTGTGTATATACATATGTCCGTGCATGAAAGCACATTTGCGAAATACTAGAAACAAAAAGCATTTCCAAAGTAGGACAAAGTAACGTATAGTTACGAAAAGAGATAGTCCGTAACATTTAGACATTTTATAACAACAAAGTAAGCAAAAACAAATCTCTTTATTTTAATTGTTAAAACAGTGCCTATTTAAGTACAGTGTGAATTGACTTGCTATATCATAAACCGTTAGAAATATAAATAAATCATTATTGCTGTAAACCAACTTCATCTTAAGCTGTTTCCAGGACATAAAAATATTACTCAGAGCACTTTTAAAGAATTACCATGCGCAATATCTACAGAGTGTAAAAGGACCCCGAGCAATGGTCTTAGAAACGTTGTTCGGCTCGTCAATATGATTAACTTTTACTATGGGAACAATGAGGGGAAATGAAAAACAAATTGAATTCCCATATTTCCCGAGCCAAAAATTTTACAATTTTGTACGGAGATGAAAAAAATGTTTTTTTTTGTTTCCCGGCATTGAAATTAAGTGAAATGATTTATCTCTTCATCGTCATAAGTGCTATTACATACAGCTATTACATAAGTGCATTAATATTATATAAGTGCATTAATAAGTGCATACATAGTACATAAGTGCTATTACATACAGATATACAGTAACACAAAGCTTGATGAATGTCATTTATGATTTTAAAAACAAAAATAAACGTCCCCACGTTGTCGCCATAGTAAAAGTTGTTCATATTGACGACCAACAACGTTTCTAAGACCAATGCTCGGGATCCTTTTACACGAAGTATATAAATATATATATAGAAGAAAGTCGTTTTTGTTCCACAATTCATCAATCAAGAACGGCAGAACAGATTAGGCTGAAAATTGGTGGGAAGCTAGCTTAATACTAGGGTACGGACATATATACTTTTTATCCCGATCCTAGTGGGCGCATTGCTATAGAGGTATATGTAGAGGGAGATATTTTGTATGAAATACTGAAACAGCGCGAATGAAATCGCTGGGGGTACACTAGTATATAATACGAGTGCATAGGGCGTAGTCTCAAACGTTACTCAAGCATAGTCTTCCTTTTAAATAATAATTGTTTTACCCTTATCGTCTTTGTATGAAAGAAAAAAACTACGTTCAACTAACACAATAGTCTTGAATACTCATTGATATAGAAAATCACCCTTATTACATCTAAGCCAAAACAGCTCAAATTGTCCTAAGAATTATTAGTTCTGTCGTAACGTTGTATGGACTCATTGTATGTCCTTACTACTTAATAGTTTTGAGCGTTCATTAGTTCATTCGAGAAGCCGAAAACAAAGGTCACAGTGGCGTGGAATTGGAGAGGCCTATGTCCAGCAGTGGACAAATATGGGCTGATAAATCAATATATGATGATTAAGTTCATCCACTCCTTAAGATTTTTTAATTTACGAAATCGAATCATGTTCTGGCAATAAGCTTCAGGCCCCGTACCATGAGGTTTTAAAGAAATATTGTTTACACTGTGTGACAGTGACATCGTTATACCACTCATCTAGCGCTATCCTTGTCACACAGCGAGAACAATATTAATATACGACCTCATGGTACGGGGTTAAGTCAAATTCTAAATCTAAAGGTACATCCACACTCTTACATACATAAGTCAGTAACCCGCACGTTATAGCTGCTGCTAGACAAAAATCGATAGTCCTTGTCGTATGTCACCGTTGACAGTGCGGACAACACAGCCTGTCTTGAGACCTAAGGCTTAGTTTACATTGTTAACTTCTACAGGATACTAGGATTATCCCACCCGCTGACTCACAGTTGTAACTTCTGTTAAAGCATTATCCAGAGAGGAAATGGGGGGAGTTGAGTAGTTTGTCTTGAATTCCAAAACATAATTAAAATAAAGACGTTATACAAAAATGGTTATCTGTAAAGTCGGTTTACGGACTGCATTGCAAATATAGTAGTACACTCCCTTACGGAACGGCACAATGAAGTCATCTTTTTCGTGCATGCAGCCCCTAGTAACGAGTAAAAGTTGTCACGACAAAAAGTAACAATGGCATTGGCAGTATACTGCCATTCCAGTGTTCAATACACCAATATGTACTAGCCCTCACCAGCAGCATTGTCGATCTAGCGTCACATCGTGGAAGAGACGCGCGACGCGATCCCCGCGCGATCCGGCGACGCCACGCGACGTGCGGCGGCCGCCGCCAGCGAATTATCGCGCGATCTGCAGCGACTCTAAAAGAGCCTTACTATGGTTCAGGTTTATAATGTGAACTTTGACTTCAGCAAAAATGGGCTGTGGTTTTACTACAGGTCTGGAAACTTTAACAGTAAGGTAGTCCTGGTGACTCCGCCTGCTCTGGCAAATAAAGATGGTTCTTAAATATAATTGCGGTATACCTATTATATCATCATCATCATCATCGGCCCATACTAATTCCACTGCTGAACATAGGCATCTCCAATTGCATGCCACTGTGATCTGTTTTCGGCTTCTCGTATTCAGCAACCTATTATATAATATGCTATATTTTATCCCAAATCCACAGGCGGGAATAAGTGTAGTTAGTATACAAATCTGCGCATTCAGGTAAAAACTCGTTCCCTAAGGGAATAAAAAGAGGGGATAGAAGTTATTATGAGAAAAATAATGATTATGGTTCTAAACCTTGGTGATAGTATTTTGTGTACAGGTGGAAGTAGTGCGCAAATTAAATCGCGGCGCGTCCACTAGTTTTCTATAGACTTTGGAAAATATGTTTCTTTACCAACGATCTCTACGGTACTCTGAAAATTTAACTAAGCACTACTCAAGTAACCTTAATACTTGTTAGACTTCTTCGTCTTCTCTTCTTTTTGTCCTGTGGCGCCGGAGTGTTGTAGAGGTCCCACACGAAGTCCCGCCACACCGTCCTGTCCTCTGCAACGATTCTTGCATCGGGCTCGCGCACGCAGATCACCGTCCACCTTCCGCCTGTCAGACTCTAATTAAAAAAATCAGTAACTGTCAAAGAGAGAAATGCACCTCAAGCATCTAACATATACAATTTCCATGTCACAATGTTACTCCTCCGAAACGGCTTTACCGATTTTTTTTATGCGTATTTAGTAAGTCTGAGAATCGGCTACTATCTATTTTTTATGCATCTACCAGTTTTATTTCTCCCAATACACGGGGCACAAAGGCAACTTTTTATGGCAAAAGAAATGTTTGCCGGAACAGCCAGTATACGGATATTTTTTTCTTTCAGAATATTTTACAACAGTCTATGTTCTACAATTATTGCTAATGACCGTGACTTTATGTATGCGATTCTGTAATGTGAGAATGTGCAATTTCGCCATCATGAAAATGCGAGCGACTATACTCGTAGACATCACTCTATACGATTCACTAATTAAGTCGCTATCAAGTGCGTTGTCAATGAAAATCGCATTTACGATCCTTGACCTGCCACATTATTATTCTTTAAAACATCGCAAAACTCAATTCAAAACAAACCGAGAAATATTAAAAGCACAATTAATTCAGAGACCATTATACTATTCCCTCATTCCCTATGTAATAAACTGTACGTAGACAATATCACATTAAAAGCTCACAACAAATCTACGAACATTCTCCAACTTACACAATGAAGTGTGGACAATGAATGTGCTATAAAATAATGAAACCTGGAGTTTGGATTTATGTGCCTGATGCGTCTGGTGGCGAGATGGTATCACAGCCTATGGTGGGCCCGTACCACGAGCCCTGACAGAGTGGCTTAGACCCTTACCGTGGTATTCATAAAGTTAGGACTATGGCAATGTAGGTCTCAAAAGCTGGTCAAATATAAGCCAAAATACGGACAGACTGCTCTAAGCTGATATACGTCACTTGTTTTTAATACGACGGTTAAATTATTAGGTAAATATTGCTTGTGTTTTAAATACTGTTTGAAATAAATAAATTTCTTCTGTACCTGCTCTTCTCTACCGACTTCATAAAAGGAGGAGATTCTCAATTCAATGGTATTTTTTGTGTCTGTTACCTCAAAACTTTTGACTGGATGAATCGAGTTGGATGGCTCTCCTTTTGTTTGAAAGCTGGTGCTTCCCATTTGGTGCTGTTTAAATTTGGTTTCGTACCGAAACTGACATCATGAGAAAGTCACAAATCTTAATATTTTAATGGTTGAAGTCGGTCCCGTTTTTTTTCAAGTTATTATTCCTTCACAAGACCACATCAAACAAAACAGCTTTGTATTATTTTGTCTATTTAAATCATAGACTTGAAATGTCCGAGGTGTTGATATTTCTTCCTCTATATTTGTTTTAACCCGCGAGTGGTGTGGCCAACACTGACCGCCTCACACTGGATACGTGTGAGAAAGCTGCCTTAGCCCCGGGCACTTTTAGTGTTGCCAGAGCACGAGCCCGAGAAAAAAAAATTAGACACGCCATATAATTACGGCAATTATTATCCTCATTTTATAGATCGCTATCTCAGATGAGATTGGGACTGATTCGCGCAAGTTAATGAAGCGCGAATGTGCTATTCTAAATGTATATATATACAGAGTGTAAAAGAACCACGAGCAATGGTCTTAGAAACGTTGTTGGGCTCGTCAATACTAAAACTTTTACTATGGCGACAATAAGGGGAAATCCTCATACATAATTTCATCTCCCGAGGCAAAAATTTGTCTATTTTGTATGGAAATGAACATTTTTTTTTCGCCATAATAAAAGTTTTAGTATTACCGAGCCCAACAACATTTCTACTCGGAGTCCTTTTACACACAGTATAAAACTCAATGTCCAGACCCAGCCCAAACTGTTGACCCTAGAAAGCGGAAATTATGTACAGCTGTTTTTTTATGGTTATATGAGATAAGAAAGGATTTTTCAAAATTTAAGCCCAAAGGTTAATTTTGGAGTCTAAAACTTGGTGGTAGTACTTTTAAATAGAAATTAATACTGAAACTGCGTGAATGAAATCGCGTCAGAAAATTGTTTCTACACAACATGTGCGTGGACAAAGGGGATATATACACAATTACACACATCAAAAGTGTCTAGGCATTAAGTACATTTTAGAAGATTGCAATCAAGAACATATTTTACAAAAACAGAATTCATTCATAGTTTATTCAAAATGTGGTGATAAGTCATTGATACAGGCATGGGGAATTAGGTAAGAGATTAGATTTGATTTAAATAAATTAGATTTTTTTAGAGCTAAAAATGTTCTTGATCCCTAGACACTTTTGAGATGTGTAGTTAGTGGCATGCTTTTTCAGCGATTCCCGTAATATTATTGTTCTTATTACGAGTCGAACCTTTGACATAGTTTGAGAGATTGGCGGTAACTTAAGGTAATAGCCCCGAAAGCATGCCAAAAAGTACTTATAACCTTTTACATGATGCAATGATGACTCTTAAGCAAAGTTTATTAAGCTTTTTATATTTATAGTTATTTTTTCAATAGTTCATATGCATAGTTAATAACCAATAGTAATCTAGTTAGAGCCGGGTCACCCGTTGACAAAGGTCTTGGTTTGTTGTCTGCGTTGTACAAAATTAAACTCTTTAGAGATATTGGCCTTTCTTTCAATTCTAGATGCAACTATGTAATAATTAAAAGAACCTAATAATGGAAGTTTAGGTACATCTCAGTCTCTGCCATACATCATCAAACAAGTCCAAACCTGCCAAAAGAAAATGTACAACTATCATTCCTTGAAATTATCAGGATTTTGAATAACTCTGTTTTTATATCTGTATTTATGTCAGAGGTCGCTCGAACTGTTGTAGGCATGTATAATGGGCTTGGTCATTCGCCGATAGCATCTGCATCAGATGATTTGTTAACCAACTCCTCTCATTCCACCAAATAAACACTCATTTATTTAAAACTTTATCTATCTAAAACTTATATCAGTGCCTATATTGCTTTATTGAAATCTCCTTTTTTTCATCCTCATTGTAATGTATGTGGGAATAGAGTAATATCTCTACGATCGCAACGTATGATTTATACCATAACCTACATTAGAGTCAGTGATTATGGTAAATCGGTGAACACTTCACGTACCCTGGCATTATGGGGCCTTTAGCTGAATCGATTCAGTACGATAAAGAAGAAATTGAAGAGTCTAATTAAATCGAATTTGAATAGGTTTTGTTTTTTTTTTTCAAAACGTCGTCGCTGTTGGACTAAGCAAGGCGTCGTGGCTTGGGTGGTCCGGCGCGCGCATCCCAAATGAAATGGAGCACACCACAAAATGCAAATCAAATAGCACTCTCAATTATATTCGTTAAGAAAGCTGTTGTACCTGCGGGATTTACGAGCTCTGGACGTGTTCATAACTGGCGCTGTTTCTCTCTTTGTTGTTAAAGAGTGAATTTATTGAAATCATCGTTGTAAAATGTTTACTTACACGGCTACCTTTAAGCTAATGTGTGAGGCGAGATTTATAGTCGAAAACTATTTCAACGACGCAACTGGTACCGGCTTTGGGTGGAATTCGGATATATTATTTTCTACTTTCTAAGGTTTTATGTGCGTCACATATTTTTGTAATCTATTTCCATCTACGAGTACAGAGTGTCATGCCAAAATACCTGCGTTTAAAGTGAAAAAATAATATGAAATACTTCTGCTCCTTCTAATATTTGTCAATTAGCTGATCCGGCAAATGATGTTTTGCCAATTTACATTATTAACAGTGTTTCTCTGCTAATATGTATCACACACATAAACCTCCCATTAAAATTACTCTATCCATTAAAGAAAACCGCATCATAATCCGTTGCGTAGTTTTAATAATCTAAGCATACAATTGAGAGATAGCGGGAGGCGATTTTGTTTTATACTATGTAATGACAAGGAACAAAACAAAAATGTTTTTTAAACGCTTTTTAAACGCAGAGCATATTAACACCTTGCATTTTGCTAGTGTTGTACGAATACTTGAGCTCAGTCATTACAGGCCATATCTATACCAATATTTTAACGAGGAAAGGAAAGAATATGCTCTGAAACTACAGGACAGATTTGAAGAATTCTTTAACAGTTGGAAAGCCACATTATTCCTGAGTAATATAGACTATATTTTATCTCCAAATTCCCACGGAAACGAAAATACGCGAGTAACACCGCGCGGTACATCTAGTTATAAAGTTCTATTTGACTAAAAAATATAAATTATAATAAAAGATATAAACACACGCCCATCACTACATTGCGTTGGACAAAACCTTTAAAGATAATACTTCTCCTATATCACTTGTAGCCTTCTCTCGTCTTTCACAAAATTTTGGATGTCTATCTGTAGTATTGGCTAACTCGCACTCCTGATATCGTTTTTTACGACCGCAAGTAATACAACGGGTATTAATTATAGTAATATGTGTATACTGTCTTTGGCTATTTGATTTAATTAATGTGTGTACACACAATGTTTTGGATTTTAGTCCAGCCATAACTTCTTATTCCAATTGTGTATTGTTGTATAATTGATCAAAATCTGTTATGTGTATCTAATAATAAATAAATAATAGCAGAACAGCACGCGTCTCAGCCTGTATGCGCCGCTCCTAATTGGTTTGCAAACAGAAACTTTACTTATGTATTATTAGTTACTTATTTACAACGCAAACCTGTCGGCTGACCATTAATAAATAAATTTCGTAGATTATATTCTTCTGGACAAGATTGCCAGTACTACTTTGTCAGTAAAAGATACGGCGGTTTTATATGAGTAAGCCACATAGTTGCCGCCTCGACAATGTCATGTACGGTCAGGTAATATTCATATTTCTTATATTTTTTGTGCAAAATTGGTGTATACAGGTTAAAGTCAATATGGGTTGAGTTGGTTTCACATGTGCCACTTTTTAGTGTGGGTTTATAACTCACCGTGCTATGTGATTGGCAGACCATAATAGGCCACCGTGAACCTTATGACTCAGGATAGGATATAGCAGGATTTTCAGAGACGTGGTAGAGGACCTAATAAAGGAGATATTAAAGATCGTAATTACGAAACGAAATATCTACAACATGACCATCATCGCCCTAGATGGTGGAGGGTTAGCAACATACGTAGGGATGGATAAATTAAATATTTTGTACGGACCGTTGAAAATAAGCAGAAGCAAGCAAGTTGATGCGTCCGTCTCCAAGAAAGAGGCTAAGAAGGCTTGGGTGTTGGTGCGCTTGTCGCTGAAAGAAAATAAAAGCTCCTAATATTCGGAACCAATAATCCGTGTTCCCTCCGACCGAATATCCCCTATATGTGACATACATACAACAAATGTTAGTAGCATAGGTATATAAAAAAAACTATATAAAAACAGACCATAGACACCACATTCATTATTTTATCATCCCCTGTAACGTTGAATTAAATACGCTAGGTTTTGCCTACCTTGCTTCGTGAAATAAAGGCGTGAATAGATTTTTTTGAGTCTTAGTGAAGAACTACCATACAAATATATGGAGTGATAGAGGATGTAGGATAGAGAAATGGAGAAACCAGTTTGTTAGTCAGCTTTTAGTGATTCGATATGCAAGCAAGTCTACAAGTGTACGTGTGCGTAAAATAGTACTCTTCTGTATTTAAGGCTGTCTATAAAAGTTTGTACCCTAAGAGCTGTCCCCTTCACTTTAACACAACATACACTATAAGACAAAATCACCGATTTTTTTACGAAGACTGTCTAACTGGATGGTCTAGTAGTCAGAACATGTCTCAAGGATGGCGGTCACCGTTTCGATTCCCGCCTCCGACATAATCCTTGTAGAGCTGAGTGGTGATTGTTTTCATCTGAGTAAAACACGAATATTTGGTACTTGTATTTTTTATTAAAGGCTGTAATAATTATCAGTCTACGGCAGTACAAATATCCCACTTTTAATAGAGGATTGACAGAATTAATTGTCCCGATAGATACTAGTTTTTCGGTGTTTTTTATTGGTTCAATGTTGTAACATGAAATTTCACACCAGGTGATTAAGAGTGCAGAGATTGATAGGCGCCGACTGTACCGTATATCGGGGCCGGCTAATGCTTTATTGGCTTTCATACTCGGAGACAGTAACACGAGTACAGCGGCTTGTCAGTGTCAACTTTTACGATCCTGTTCCAGATATGTTCATAAAACGACCGGGGGAGCGTTTACGGTTTGACTATCGCTTTGGCTTTGGAGGAACCATCGCCTAAGGCATCTGTTTTAACAAGAAGAGTTCGCCGCTTGGATCTCATGTCGAGCGTTTTTTAGTTGAATTTTATATATGTGTTAGGATTTCGACTGCGCTTTTATTTGTATAGTAAATAAAGAAATCATAATTTTCCTGCCCTTATCCCTATCACTAGGTGGGGTCGGCGCAACACGTTTTTTTTCGCTATTCATCTCTATCATTCGTCATCTCTGCAGTTACGCCTTTCACGCACATGTAATTTTTCACACAGTCCATCAATACCTACTTTGGGTTCCCTCTTCCCTTGTATCCTTCCACATTCATAAAGTAAATTAAGCAAAAACACGTATATGATTTGGTCTAGTCTTTGAAATGTATTGTGATATTTTCTGTTTGATTTGTTTATTTTTTTAATAACACAGGGTATACCTAGTATACAATGCGTTAAGTATTACGATTCCTTGTAAAAAGCGAAATGAACTAGGTGTGACATAACAGCCAGTCACAACGTATATTTATTTATGTCGGGTTGTACTTCACGCACGTGTTAATCCTTCCCGTAAGGTGTACAAGTAGATATCTGTAATAATAATAGATATAGATGACGTCATTCATGTATTAGGTTATTTATAAGTAGGAAATATATGACGTCACTCATGTATCTATTGGAATATTATTTATAAGTTGGTAAACAGGAAATGCCACTTATATTTATAAATACCACGCACAGTATATTTAAACCGAGAAAAATGGGTATTACGACAAAATATCCATGACAGATCTGTTTTGCAAATTTTTTTTTGGTACTTTCACTGAAATTCTTTCGAATAAATAAATGATAATAATAAATAAATATTTACACACGGTCATCTAACCCCTAACTACGATATCCTGTACTATGGGTGCCAGATACTGATGCACTTACATAAATACTTTTAAATACATATGTATATAGATATATTCAACACCAAGACTCACACAACAAATGCCTCAGCTCATCACTAAATCATTATGCCCGTGGCAGGAATCGAACCCGAGACCGTCGTCCTAGAATGGACTAGCCTAGTCCACTAGAATGGACTAGCCGGGCGTCAAAAACTAAAATGTTTGCGTAACAATTTCGAATAACTAATATTATCTAATGTACAATTAATTTCACAAAGTTAGTATGACTAAAATGAAGTTAAGGAAACTTCATTTTTTTATTTAATTTTCTTTTCTGTTTGGGCGCTATTACAGTTACCAAATATCTAAAAGTCTCTAAAGTAAGATTCTACAAACAAAAGTGTACCATAAGCCATGCCAATTGGGAAACCGTAACGAACCAACACTAGGTGTAAAATATATGAGTTTTATACTTTACAACGCACGCTGCACCATATTTATAAAAGATGTAAATACAACAAAATCACCGACGCGTTTGCACTTGGCAGCACACTTGTTAGGGCGTGTTATATTAAATTAAATTACTCCTCAACAAAATGTTTACGAGAGGGGCCGGCGATTTTTCATGTCTTCGCCTCGGGCTGTTCTCTCGAAACAGATGTGAAGGCCGCTGAAATGGTCGCACAGTACACACGTCGTATAGACCCATATACTGTAGGCCGTTGACCACCATCCTGCTCCGTGTTAAGCTGCTATTAAGTACCTGAGGGCCAAGTCTCCTACACTTTCGTAGTTGCATCGACTTAGTGGTAAACGATGTACAGTCGGCAAAGAATCTGCTCTACCACCCTAAGGTTGAAACTCATATGAGCGTCATTAAACATGAAGGTTCATTGTTCACTTGTCACAATATACCAACTAGTATCTACCATTTATTGATGTTTTAGTGACACAGGAAGTGTCATCGAAACTGGAATATTATTCTTGGCCGACCGTAACATCGCAGTTTTAGTACGGACACGGTGTAATATCATCATCATCAGCCCATACTTGTCCACTGCTGGACATAGGCCTCTCCAATTGCACGCCACTGTGATCTGTTTTCGGCTTCTCGCATCCAGCTTCTGCCAGCCATCTTGCGTATATCAGTCCACCTTGCCTGAGGGCGTCCTACAGTCCGTTTGCCGAGACGCGGTCTCCACTCGAGACGGTGAAATTAAAGTAACGAAAACAGCAATGCACAGCGTTTGCCGCTACGATGTTAGAGCGATTCAACTACCAGAGTGTAGTAGACTTTGGCCCCTGTTCAACAGGGACATGAAGAAATTCAAGTCAATATTCGGAAAGAAAAACGATTATGAATTCTTGAGGGACATTTGTCTCTTTTTGACACTTGTTTGTTTGATAGGCTCTGAAACTACTGGAAGGATTTGAAGATTTTTTTTCACTGTTGGAAAGCTACGTTATACCTGAGTAACGTAGGCAATATTTTATCCCCAAATTCCCACTGGAACGAAAATACGCGAGTAACACCGCGAAGAAACTCAGGTTCATATTCTGAAAGAAAAACGATTGTGATTGCTTGAGGGGTATTTGTCTCTTTTTTACACTTGCCATTAGAGTCGGACAAAGCAAATAACTTACCTGAGTTGTGATGTGCTCTGATTAGTGCTGATCTTGGTTCCTCAGTTAGTCAATTATTTTTTGCGTGATAGAGTAACAAACATCCGATGATCCCTCGAAACTTTCACTTTTGTAACATTAATAGAATGCCACATGATTTAGAGTTGTCCAATGTCTTGGAGTTGAAGTTATAGGTTAGGTTACATATGTACAAATAACTATCTTACTAATATTATAAATGGGAAAATGAGTTTGTTTGTTTGGTTGTTCCGCTTTCACGCCGTAACTACTGAACCGATTGCTTTAAAATTTGCAGACGTATAGTTAGAAGTCCGGTTTAAATAATAGGGTACATTTTATCCCGAAAAAAGTTGATATTCCCGAGGGAAAACAAAAATATTCCTTTATACCGCACTATAACCGAAGTCCACGCGGGCAAAGCCGCTGGCGGAAAGCTAGTATTATATAAATAAGTCGCGTGGTGACGGCGCATAAATTACATGTGTCTCCACCCCAACCCAACTTTTCCCGTCGTGGGGGTCGTAAGAGGCGACCAAAGGAACTCTCCAAAGTACGGACAGCAGAGCTCGCTGTGAGTTAAACCACAACACCACTGCAATCGCCAACCCGCCTGCAAAGCGTGGCTATTATTAGCATTTCCCCCCCATATGATCATGGAAAATATTGGAGGAGGCCTTCGCCGAGCATGGGATATCTGTGGCTGATGATGACCAATAGGCACTCTTTTTCAGGGCCTATGATACGATATTACTGGAAAGGAAAACGTTAGTGACACTGCATACCAAAAGTATGTAAATGTAGGGCGTTCAAAGCTTAACCCCTTACCCAATAAACGCCCGTAACACTGTTATACAACGGTTATTATAGGTCTACAAAAGAAGAAACTCTTCTCCGCACCGCCCGGGAGTTCCTGGGACGCCGAGCCAAAAAAGAAGACGGAAAATACGAATGGTGGACAGAAGCATTGAGCCAGATGCGCACCGAGGTCGGAAAAGCGAGACGCGCCTGGCAAAGCTCACGCAAGCGTGGAGGACTTCAGGAGGAACTACGTAAGGAGAACCTGAGACACCTTCGATTGCGCTACAAACAGACCATGAAGGATACGGAATTGGTTTTCTTTCAGAAGATTGCAGAATCTGGAAACGATGATCCCTGGGGTCTAGCGTATCGTGAAGCCAGTGGCAGGATTCGCCCACCTAACAAGACCTTCAACGGGATCCGACTAGTGGAAGGATACACAAGCACCACGAAAGAAACAATACATGGTTTGCTCAGCACCTTATGTCCCGATGACCAGCCGAGTAAAGACTCTGCATACCACAGCCAAGTGCGCGTGGCAGCTGCATTATGCCCTAGCGGACAAGACTGCGACGTAATCAACATGAACGCTCTGGAGCGGATAATCAAGCAACTCCCAAACACTGCTCCTGGAATTGACGGCATCACGGCCATCATCATCAAAATGGCATGGGCAGCTACTGGCACCGAAATACACTCTATGTACTGCAAGTGTATTAAAGAAGGAGTCTTCCCGGACATCTGGAAAGCTGGAAAACTAGTGGTACTGCCAAAGGGAAACGGTAAGCCTCCCTCAGATCCAAAAGCATATAGACCTATTACATTACTCCCCGTGTTGGGAAAAGTACTGGAACGAGTAATTATTGCTTGCGCTCCTTGTTTGATAAGTAATATCTCACCAAATCAACATGGTTTTACGATTGGCAGGTCTACTGTCACCGCACTTAAGAAATTGATTTCAATAATTGAGGTATCAAAATCTAAATATGTACAACTGATCTTTTTGGACATCAGTGGCGCGTTCGACAATGCCTGGTGGGCGATGATTCTCCTCAAAGCGAAACAGACTGGAATGAACCAAACATGTACAGGATGCTCATAAGTTATTTCACCAACCGTAGAGTAGGAATTTTCGCCGGTGGCCAGGCAGTGTGGAAATTATCGACCATGGGGTGTCCACAGGGATCGGTTATGGGGCCAACTCTTTGGAACTTACTCCTCAATGATCTTCTATTGCTGCCGAAACCAGAAGGAGTGCATGTAATAGCATACGCCGATGATGTGACACTCGCGATCGAGGCCTCGTCCCGCGCGGAGATAGAAAGAAACGCCTCACGTGTCCTAACTCAAGTGTCAAACTGGGGAAAAAGAAACCGGTTGGGATTCTCTCCAGCAAAATCAATGACAATGACCGTAAAAGGAAAATTTCAAAGATCGCCCACAATTAAAATGGACAATGCCTCGATCGCGAACGTCAAGGAGGCGCGATATCTCGGCGTCATCTTAGACCAGACAAGGAGCTTCATACCACACGCCAATTACATTGGAGAGAAAGCCGCTAACTGCTTCGGTAAAGTGTCACGTATCTCAGCTACCAGGTGGGGCATCAAGTACCGCGCTCTTAAAATTATCTATGCCGGGACCTACATTGCTACACTAACATACGCTGCATCGACATGGTATCACCGAGTCTCGGTGTTCGTCGTGAGGAGGGCGCTATTACGCACGCAGAGGTTGGCGCTGATCTTACTCACTAAGGCCTACAGATCTCGCAGCACCGCAGCGTTACCTGTGCTAGCGGGCGTACTTACAGCAGATCTTGAGGTACAACGAGCGGGAGAAATTGAGGAGGAGGGTACCCAGTTGGCTCCGAGGGAGCGAAAGCTATTAAAAACATCAAAACGAGAGGCTGCAGTTGCCCAATGGCAGTCTCGCTGGGAGAATAGTGATGATGGTCGGGAGCTACACAAGTTCTTCCCGAGTACTGCAGAAAGGTTGAGTTTCGGATGGATCGAACCAGACTACATTGTGTCGCAAATCAGAGAACGACTACACCGGATGACTCTCTGCGACACGGCTCAGTGCCCTTGTGGCGAAGCGAGCGAAAACAGGGACCACGTACTATGGGAATGCAGATTATACACTGAGGCAAGGAATGAGATGCTTAATAAACTGGAGCGTATCGAGCCAGGGCCAATATACTTTAGGGATCTGGTTAGCAGTCGAGGGAACTTTGAACGCTTGCGTGAGTTTGCTAATCGCTGGCATACAGCTCGAAGAACATATGAAGCCTGCTAACGACTGAAGACGCGACGAGGACCCGACGCGAAGTCTCCGTAATGTGGTCGTCATGCCCCAGAAGGGGGAGAGTTGGCAACAAAACAGGGACGGATAAGATAATTTGTATGGAGTCAAGAAAACGTGTGCGATTGAAAAGAGGTCATAAAGCAAGTAGATTGCGTCTCCAGAGAATGGCCGTCGCGAGAGGCAGGCAGGGCTTGGGTGGTGGTGGGATTAATACTGCGCAGGAAACACAGACTCCGGCAAGTCGTTCCACATCCTGGCGTTTCGCACTATGAAAGTGGACGCAAACCGTTTGGTTCGCGTAAATGGCAAATCCACCTGGTATGGATGACGTTTTGCCGTTCTTCTGGTTGTCCTATTGTAAAACGCGATGGGGGTATTAGGTTATGCAACTCCGTAGCACACTCCCCGAAATGCACCCGATAGAAGACAGATAGGCTCGCAACTTTGCGGCGATGCTCTAGGCTTTGTAGTCGAGCATCAAACAGCCTGTCGTCACCTATGAGTCTTCTAGCATGCCTCTCTATTGCCTCCAGAGCCTCAAGCTGGTATTTGGCTGATCCATCCCAAAGATGAGAGCAGTATTCCATACACGATCGAACTTGTGCTTGATACAGTGTGAGCAACTGTTCCGGTGTAAAATACCGTCGCACCTTCGAGAGGATGCCCAGCTTCTTGGCTGCGCGTTGGGCCGTAGCCTCAATATAGGAGCTAAAGTTGAGGTTGAGGGTTAGCGTGTATATCCACGCGCCTCGAACGAGCCACTGCTGCGTCGGCGTTCTACATCCACGTGGAACGATGCAGTATTGCGCCGTCATTTACCTCAATATGCCTCATATTCGAAAGTGCTGATTCCTCGCAACGTGCCCATGATGCGCTGACGTCGATCACGTACACCATCCGGAGCGAGCCAATGAGAATGATGAGAGTCTACCAGCTCAGTCAGTTGAGTCCTAACATCGGATCGGCTCACTAGTTTTATACAAGATTTATGTGACACCTAACATCGGGTCCATACTCTTTTAGGATAGTTAGATTGTAGAAAGTAGAGTAATGTGACACCTAACATCGGGTCCATTGTCTCTCCTAGTTTGTAGAAATTAGAATAAAATCATTCGTTTTAAGTCCTATCTGGTTTCTTTTGCACCCTCCGACAGTAGCAAAATATAATTAGCGTCATACCTAAAAGCTCCTATGTCTATTATACTATACATATAAACAAAGCCTTACCTGCGAGTCAACCGGCGTAACTAAATTCTCTAACGGATATGTATTATCTATAATAGAATCTTGACTCAAATCTGGAACACTAGTTGGCGAAACGTCCACGTCTCTCTTCCTAAATGGATTCTTTCCACACATACTTGTTTCTAAAACAGGACTTTTCAATTTCATCGGACTGTTTTGAGGAGAATTTTCCTTCTGTGAATTTGACAACTCCATTTCATGAGTGTCTGTTATAACTGAACACTGTGTGTCTAATTCGATATTTTTGTCTAAATTATCACTTTTTTCTATTCTAAAGGGGTTCTTAGTACACTTCTCTGGTGATTCGTCTATAGTGACATTAGATTCTTTCATGTCACTCGAATCCGTGGGACCGGATGAGAAGAATTTACTCTCAACAATGTTGCCATTTTCCATCACAGTCCGCGGGAACTTAGACAGTCTCTTTAGTACTGAATAAGATGAATTTTTATTCAGTTGTTTTTTGTATGAACGTTGCTTGTTCTCTAATATCGGTGAAGTTGGCTTCTGTGTATACATTTCATTGATGATATCATTTTCTGTTTGAGCAATTTCATGCTTTGACTCTTCCTCTTGCGAGTCCATCTGTGTCTCGTGAACCGTTTTCTGCTTCTTGCTCGAAGGCTCCACGCAGTACATTTTGCTGAGTGATTCTATTGTGAGGCTGAAAACAAGTAAAAAAATCTTATTTCCTTGTTTTAAGCTTAATCTATGAATGTAGATGAAGCGAAAGGAGTATGTCAGGACCATGACAAATAGAGATCTGTAGTCTCTGCCTACCCCTCTGGGAGACAGGCGTGAAGTGTATGTATGTATGTACGTTTTTATTTCGGAACTGTGAGAATTTCGGGATAAAATATAGCCTGTGTTACTCAAGGACAATGAAACATTATAACGGCGAAAAATCCCGCGGAGCGGCAATTATTTATCGAAATCAGTCCAGGAATTGTAATGTTTCTGTCTTTGTTAGATACACTTACTTATGAAACGTCACTTGCATATCAATAATAATTGACACCAGGTGGCGTCAAGACTACATAAAAAAATGTGATAGACACTACGATAGAGTCCGTGTAAGATAATCTAAATACATATATAAAAGGTGTATCTGACTGACTGACACAACCCAAACGGATAAACTCTCCCTCGAACGGGCAGTAGCGCTCTATGAGTTAACCCACAACACTACTGCGATCGCAGAGATATACAGGGTGTAAAAATGGCTATATATTTTTACCTAAAACTGGCTATAGGGTGTTGAGACACCAGTGATACTTTTCTATGGGCATGTCAGGCTTGTTCGATTCGTCTAAGTCCCATCTATACACGGTGTCAGTGTGACGTGCCAATTTTGGGACACCCTATATAGCGGTTTTAAAAATAATGAGTTTGACTTATGTGTGTACTATTTTATGGAAGCTTATTTTTGTTCAGATGTTTATTTTTTGTAATTAAAATTATGGATTCTTTAACATGAATGATTTTACTTTAACATGTTTTTAGTCAATTGCCGTATTTTTTTTTT